>JAHUTJ010042336.1:0-19929 GCA_036250325.1 Characodon lateralis
CATCAGCCAGAAAGCATAGGTACTGAGAAGTGGTCTGTGGTCCCCACCTGCAGAACCACTCCTTTATTGAGTGTGTCTTGCTAATCGCCAAAGATTTCCCCCTGTTGTCTTTTCCATTTGCACAACAGTATGTGAAACTGATTGTCAATCAGTGTTGCTTCCTAAGTGGACATTTTGATTTCACAGAGGTTTGATTTACTTGGAGTTATATTGTGTTGTTTAAATGTTCCCTTTATTTTTTTGAGCAGTGTATATTAACTGCTTTTACATCCAGGCAACAACCTCACCAAACACTGCAGTAACTAAAACGAGACCACATTAGGTTCTGACCCTGCTAGTGCCTTCAGACTGAAGACTGGTGAGCAAAGAGTATATCTTTTTTTAAAGGCCTTTGCTGTTCATATGAGTTAAATATTTCTGTACACTTTTATTATTTAATAAAAACTTGTTTCTGCTTAACAAACTTGATTAAATAGATTTCTTTACTGAGCCAAGATTGATTTTTTGCATATTTTTTATTGCTTTGCATCAAGCTGCATTGAATAGTGTTGATCTAACTACTGCAAAATTACACAGAAATTCAATAACATTCAGCACATAAGTATTTACAAGGTCTGCTGGGACATGCCTCTGTTTGACTGGGGATATTGTACTTCAAAATATTTGCATTTGTTGTGAACAACCTTAATCCTGGTAATGATTGTTAATGTTTATCATTCAAGATCATCCATCCATCAATCCATCCATCTGTCGTTGGGCAAGCAGGGGTATACACCCTGGACATGCCAGGAAATACTGGTTTGAATAACCAATGTGCAGACCAGAAAATGGGAACCGCATGGTGAGTAGAAAGTTCTTTAATACTAGAAACTGGCAACTTACACAAGAAACACAAACATGGGCAGGCTAATATCCAGTGAGAAATGAAAACCAGAGAGTATAAATATGGAGGCAGGGTGGAGAGATGACCAATGAACAAGACGATCTCATCGGGAGAAATATGGAGCAGCTGGTGACCGGGAAAATGCAGAGCAATCAAAGGAGGGAGGCTACGGAGTATGAACACATAAACATAGAAAGGAATTTAACAGAAACTAAATGTACAGGGATATAGGAAATACGTAAATAATAGCAACTAGAGAACCACATGGAGAAAACAGATCCATAAAGAAACTCAAACTTAGATGCCTAACAAGGGAATCATGACAAGACATGTCGCCAGTCCATCTTAGGGAAACAAAGAGAGAAACAGGACAAACAACCATGCCAAAACAAAAGGTAAATTTAGAGATACCAATTAACCTAACAAATCTTTTGGGTGAGAAGAAGCCAGAGTACCCACAGAGAGCCCACACATCTACAGGAAAAAAAGGCTAACTCCATCCAGAAAGATCCAAGGGAGAGATTCTAACCTAGAACCCTTTTGCTGCAAGGTAACAGTGAAACAACCCTAACCCTAACCCCTAACCCTAGATCTAAAAAAACCCATAAATATTTAAATAGAATAGGTACATAATTATTAGACTAGGTTGTCTCAGGCACAAATAGAAGGATGCAACAAAATCATTAAAAACAGAAGAGAATATGCACCACTAGAACCATTAAATATATCCGGCCAACAAAAATGAGTAGTCATTAAAGAAGTCAGAGATGTGGCCAAGAACTTAACAGTGACTACGATAAAAAATGTTTGTGGATATAAGAGAACTAATCCTGACTGAAATGTATTAGTTGTAATTGTGGCCAAAGGTTGCTGTTGCTCCAACAAAATGTTGTTGTTCCCCAGCCAGGATTAAACCTCGACAGTACTTTACGCAGAAAACAGACTGGATTCTAGAATTGCGCCGCTCAAGGTGGCAGCAGGTTGGAGTAGCTCTATTACTTTTCATTCTGATTGATTATTTTTTGGGAACTTAAATTCCTCTTGTGGTGGATACAGTTGATTTTATGATGCATTGCCACGGCAACGTGATTGTTTCTTACAACCGGGAGCAGCTGATTAATATCTCAAAAGCTCAAATAATATTTCAACTACAACCCCAAATCCCTGATGAGTTGAAAGGAGACGCTGTGGATGCAGAGCAGGAGCTAAGAGAAGAGAGAGAAGGAGGAAGTTCAAACCATCTCTTCCGTCGATTCTGATGGGCATTGTGAGATTGTTGGGAAACAAGTTGGATGAACTCCAGATCCTACAAAGGACCCAGCCAGAGTACCGGGAATGCAGTATTATGGGTTTTACTGAGACATGGCTGCTGGATCATATCCCCGACTCCAGCTTCTCTCTGCCTGGCTTTCTGACCATACCAGCAGACACAGATTTAAAGAAGAGTGAAAAGTGTAAAGGAGGTAGACTGGCAGTACTTGTCAGCAACAGATGGAGTCATCCAGGACATGTTACTGTGAAGCGTCGTCCAGATATTGAACTGTTAGCGGTGAGTTTTTGTCCATATTATTTACCCAGAGAGCTCACCAGTGTTATTTTGGCAACAGTTTACGTTCCACCTTCCACTGTTGCTGACACTGCATGTGATGCCATCAGCTCAATTGCTGCTAAGCTACAGACACAACACCCCAATGTGTTTGTGGCAATTTCTGGTGATTTTAAACATGCTTCACTCTCTGCTACACTTCCGACGTTTCAACAATTTGTCAGCTGCTCTACCAGAGAAAACAAAACGTTGGATTTATTTTATGCAAATGTCAAGGACTCATATGTCTACAGCAAGACCTCCTCTAGGCAAATCAGATCACAATCTTGTTTTTCTCTGCTCGAAATATAAGCCCCTTGTTCAGAGACAACCTGTAATAAAGAGGACTGTGAGAAAATGGTCACAGGAAGCTGAAGAAGCCGTGCGAGGTTGCTTTGAGGCTACAGACTGGGACGCACTGTGCCAGCCACATGGAGAGGACATCAATGCCATGAATGAGTGTGTTACCGACTATATAAACGTCTGAGTGGATAACACCATCCCCACCAAAACAGTGTTATGTTTCCCCAATAACAAACCCTGGATTACCAGTGACCTGAAAGGACCTGCTTAACAAGAAAAAAAGAGCCCTCAGAGAGGGAGACAGGGAATTATTGAGGAGCATTCAGAAGCAACTTAAAGTCAAAGTCCGCTTTGTGGCATGGTGTGGAAACAATCATCTAATCTTAAACGTGACTAAAACAAAGGAGGTGATTGTACATTTTAAGAGAAACAGGAATAAGTCAAAAAGTATTTCCATCATGGAGGAGTATAAATACCTTGGTGTTCACCTGGACAACAGACTGGAGTGGAGATTCAACTGTGAAGCCTGTATTTTACCTGTGAAATCTACAAGAAGGGATAGAGCAAACTGTACTTCTTGTGGAAGCTTAGGATCTTAGGTGTTTGCAGGAAGATGCTGCATATCTTCTATAAGTCTGTTGTGGAGAGTGTGATCTCTTCTGCACTTGTCTGCTGGGTAACAGCTTCAGAGCCAGGGACTTAAAAAAAGCTCAACAAGCTGAAGTGGAATCCAAAGTACGATCTGATGTTTGTGTACCCGTCAATCATAAACCGGCCACAAGTTAAGTTATGATCTGCTGTATGTGCATCCAGTTTTCATATCATGGGGGTAATTATAACAAGCTAATTTCTTTCTAAGCTTTTGCAGAAAAATAATCTGATCCAAGGATATCCCCAGAAGAGAGGGTGTCTGTAATCATGTCAAGTGAAGCGGCCTTCCCCTTCCCCAGTTCTGAGACAGGACAGCTTAGGAACTACCATCATCGCAGGCCTTACGTTCCGAAAAGTAGAAGCTATCCCAAGCTGCTACAAAGAGCCTTGAATCTCATCACCCCCTTTTGTAACACGCTGCCAGTGCCCATATATTCATTATTATTCATATTACCGATACTTGAAGTTGAATGTAGAACTTAAAGGGTTGCTAAGTAAACTATTTATTTTGAGTTAGCTGAACTGCTAATTTGGATGTGACATCACTGTGCCAATTGTCCGTTCGTTTGGTGTTCATTTGATATCTTGTGCGAGTTTTAAAACTTTCCTTCCTGCCGTTTTCGTATTTCAGCTGGCTGAAACAACATTAACAATCAATTGTCCAAAAGGAAATTTGTAATCATACTTTAAAAATATATATTTAAAAAAAATATTTTTATTTACTCTTCAGATTTGCATTGTGAACTGGTTGTTTGAACCCATACAAACCACTGTTTTAATTAATATAAAACTAATTTGCCCCTCCTTGAACTGCCACCTTAATGTGGTAGAGGGGTTTGAGTGCCCGAATAATCCTAGAGGCTAAGTTGTCTGGGGCTTAAATGCCCCTGGTAGGGTCTGCCATGGCAAACAGGCTCTAGGTAACGAGTCAGACAAGGAGCAGTTCAAGACACCCTCATGAGGACTACACGATCGAGGCACGTGATGTCGCCTGGTATGGCAGAGCCAGGGTCCCATCCTGGAACCAGGCCTGGGGTCGGGACCCGTCAGAGAGCACCTGGTGGCTGGGGTGCTCCTCAGAGGCCATCCCTTAGTGGGCCCACCACCTGCAGGGGGGAACCATGAGGGACCAGTGCAAAGAGGATTGGGCAGCAGACGAAGGTGGAGACCTCGGCGGCCCGATCCCCGGATGCTTAGGCTGGCTCTAGGGACGTGGAATGTCACCTCACTCTGGGGGAAGGAGCCTGAGCTTGTGTGGGAGGTCGAGAGATATCGACTAGAAATAGTCGGGCTCACCTCCACGCACAGCGTAGGCTCTGGAACCCATCTCCTCGAGAGGGGCTGGACTCTCTTCTACTATGGAGTGACCCACGGGGAGAGGCGGCGGGCTGGAGTGGATTTTCTTGTTGCCCCCCAGCTCAGCCGTCTCGTGTTGGGGTTTACCCCTGTGGATGAGAGGGTCGCATCCCTGCGCCTTCGGGTTGGGGACTGGTCTCTTACTGTCTTACGGGCTGGGCGGTAGTGCGGAGTATCCGGGTGAAGACACTTGGGGGAAGAGAGGGGCTGAGCTGTCCACTGATCACCACCTGGTGGTGAGTTGGATCCGCTGGAAGAGGAGAAAGCCGGAGAGACTTGGCAGGCCGAAGCGCATAGTGAGGGTCTGCCGGGAACGTCTGGCAGAGCCCTCCGCCAGGGATGTATTCAACTCCCACCTCCGGGAGAGCTTTGACCAGATTCCGGGGGATGTTGGAAACATAGAGTCTGAGTGGACTATGTTCTCCACATCTATTGTCGATGCTGCACCGTAAGGTCTGGAATGCCTGTTGCGGCGGCAATCCCTAAACCCGGTGGTGGACACCGGGAGTAAGGGATGCTGTCAAGCTGAAGAAGGAGTCCTATCAGCTGTGGTTGGCTTGTGGGACTCCTGAGGCGGCTGACGGGTACCGTGAGGCCAAGCGTGCCATGGCCTGGGCTGTGGCAGAGGCTAAATCTTGGGCCTGGGAGGAGTTCGGTGAGGCCATGGAGAAGGACTACCGGTTGGCCTCGAAGCAATTCTGGCAAACCATCCAGCGCCTCAGGAGGGGGAAGCAGTGCTTCACCAACACTGTTTATAGTAGGGTTGGCAGGCTGCTGACTTCGACTGGGGACATTATTGGGCGGTGGAAGGAGTACTTCGAGGATCTCCTCAATCCTGCCATCACGCATTCCCTGGTGGAAACAGAGGCTGGGGACTCGGGGTTGGACTCTTTCATTACCCAGGCTGAAGTCACCGAGGTGGTTAAAAAGCTCCGCGGTGGCAAGGCTTTGGGGGTGGATGAGATCCGCCCTGAGTACCTCAAATCTCTGTATGTTGTTGGGCTGTCACGGTTGACACACAAGTTAAACAAGATGACTCCTATAGAGAGACAATATGGTATGGCGATTTTAATATCAATTGGTCTAATAAAATCTGTAAACAAAGTAGTTATGAAAAAACTATCAACAAATGATTGAAGGACCGACAAGACTAACTAGGCAGACTAAGACCCTAATGAACTTGGTATTTAGTAACAACCCAGAACATATAACAAGGGTTTATAAACCGATTACAGGACTCTCGGATCACAATATGACTGTGATTGTTCGGAAACTGACTAGAATATAGCAATATTTTTGCTATACCAAACAGTGAAACTGTGAAAAACTGAAAAAAAATTAGGGGAAAGGGAACTCAATAACATAAACTGGGAACATATAATGCATCTAGATGATGTAGAGGACTACTGTAATTCCATGACAGCAGCAATTTCAGCACTAATGAAAAAATGTACAAATATAATCTAGGCAAATAGAACCTAAACTACCTTGGATAAATACTTAATATCAAAACTCATCAATAAGCGGGATTTGGCTCTTAAAACATCTCTATGTTCAAAATCTAATACTGATCTTTGATTTACAAAAGTTTAAGGAACTGTTAATTGAGCTGCATAAATTAAAAACCACATATTTTACGCAACAATACCTCAACCCACTGCAGTTTGGGTTCAGACCAGGTTATTTAACTGAAATCTGCTGCTTTATTGAAAATGTGAAGAAGTCCCTGGAAGAGGGCAATGTGGTGGGAGCTATATTAATCGACCTTAAAAAGGCATTCGATATCGTTAACCATAGTTTGCTTTTAGCTTTTAGCTAAAATGTCAGTTGTTTTTTTTTAGCTAAAATGTTGGGTGGGCCTGCCTTTTCATGGCTGCAGCCACATGCCAGGCTAGAGGGGCATTGGGGACTGGGCGCTCTGTTGGCTGTGCCCCGTGGGTCCAGGAGCGGTTGGGCATGTTGGTTGTGTCACCTTGTTTGTGTGGCATATTGTTGTTGTGTTTGGCCAGCTGGTCTGCTCTTTATTTTAGAGTGTGGCCGCACTCTTGGTGGTCGCTACACGCTTGGGGCTGTGTCCTCTTTCTTGAGGGTTGGTTGCTTCTTTGGGTGGGGGACTGGGTGCCGGGGCTGGGAATTGGTGTCCGGTTTTTGGTCGGTTCTTGTGCCTGTCCCTGGCCTTGGGCCTGTTGGATGTGCCCGTGCCCTCCTCCTTTGTTGGAATTTGGCAAACAGGGGTCAGCTGGGAAGCTGGCTCCCTGGGAGAGAATTTTGGCCCACAGTCCTTCCCTCCTCATCCCCGGACCTCTCCCTCCGCCAGCTCAATCACACTACCATCATGTAGGGCCTTGGAGTGCAACAAGGGTTTTCCACCTCCGCAGTCCCATGGCAGCCTGCGCCCCAATTTTATTTCACAACTTAGACACTATCACGTAGAACATTTTCATGACACCCATATGTAGGGCCTTGGGGGTGGGTGTGCTCAATGGCATCAAGAGGGAGTGTATTGTATTAACCTCACATCAGGTGCATCTACCCACCTCTAAAGGTTAAGTTGCATGTAGAATTCAGGGTTCTGGGAGGGTGGGGCGTGGCAGATCCTCTTACCCACCTGTTTTCTTTTTAAATGCATTCTACAACAACACAATACAACACCACATTTGAGCAGGCAGAGGTAGGCTTGGGGTATTTTTACATCCCTGTTCGCTGTTTGCTGTCTGTGGTTGGAGGCAGAGAGAAGGAGCAGGTATTCTGATCAGGGTCTGGGCTGGGGATTGGGTCTTGGGGGTCAATGAGTGCCGGGGATAGCGTTTCGGCTCTCTTGGGATCGCTTACATTTTTCTTTGGATCTCAGCCCTTGGCTTCGGTGCCCTGTCCATTGGCTTTGGGGAGGGGGGGGGCACATTCGCGGCATTGATTGGAATGTGGCTTTGCTTTGGTGGAGCGGCTGGCTGGCCAGCTGGCCTGCTTGGTGCGGCGAGGTATGCCATGTGGGAGTGTGGGTGACTGACATACTGGTGCGCCTCCAGGGTTGCAGTGTTGGCAGGGTTGCAGTGTTGGTGGGGTGCCCAGTCTTTGGCGTGCTGTGGTGGCCTTCCTCCGATGCTACCTTCTGTGCCTCTGGCCCCTGGCCAGGCACCGGGCTGCGGTCAGGTGGGTGGAGCGGAGGAGCATGTCTTGTGCCAACATTGGGGTGGCTGGGGGGTTGTGCTTGGCCTGGAGAGGTTGGCCTGCCCGTCCCGGTAACCCGGCTGGTGCATGTTTCCCTCTCTTCGATGGGCAGGGTGGAGCTTCTGGTGTTGGCTGGATGGTTGGGCTGGCTTGGCAGTGTGCTGTTCCGCTGGCTGTTATGTCCGGAGGGGCCATTGGGGCAGCGCGCTGGAGGGTGGCGTGGATTTGTTGCAGCATTTGGGGTGGGGGGGGGGTTGTGTCCTCTTTTTGGATGTGGGGTCACCAGCATTTGAATCAGTTGAGTGGTGATTGTGGAGCTGAGCTGGTTAATGTTTCTCCCTGGGCTGTAGTTGCAGTGGCGGTGATGTGGTGTGTTTGTGTGGTTGCAAGTGGAGGGGTGGGGGCCGCCAGCCCTGAGTGCATGCCATTGGGCAAGGACCTCTTACTGGGTGAGTTTTTCTCGTCATGGTGTGGGGTTTTGGTTCCATTGTTAGCACGGTGCTCAGTGGTGTCTGCTCTATTGCGCCTGTGGGCAAAGGTTGAGGTGGTGTTGCGTAGGGCCCTTGGCTTGCCATTGCGGCGTGCTGCATGGTGG
Organism: Characodon lateralis; assembly: GCA_036250325.1. NCBI lineage: Eukaryota > Metazoa > Chordata > Actinopteri > Cyprinodontiformes > Goodeidae > Characodon > Characodon lateralis. Next base: position 8,542 of record JAHUTJ010042336.1, read on the forward strand.
TGGGGGCAGGGATTGGTGGGGGTGCATTGAGGGGGCCATGTGTGGCAGGGTTTGTCTTGTAAGCGGTGGGATGCAGGTTCGAGCCCCTGCTATGTCTGTCTCAGTCATTGTGTCCTTGGGCAAGACACTTCACCCACCTTGCCTACTGATGGTGATCAGAGGGCTCGGTGGTGCCTGTGTATGGCGGCCTCACTTCTGTCAGTGTGTCCCAGGGCAGCTGTGGCTACAATGTAGCTTACCACTGTCAGTGTGTGAATGTGTGTATGAATGGGTGGATGACTGAATGTAGTGTGAAGCACTTTGGGGTCTCTGGGGTTTGATAAAGCGCTATACAAGTACAGGCCATTTATCATTCACCATTTATTCTGGTACGGCTCTGGTTGGTGGGCACGTTTGGAACAGGTAGACCCCTCTTTTGTACATAGCCCCCTCTCTGGATGGGGAATGGAGTTGTTGGACACTGGGGTCATAGTGTTGGGGGTCAGGGTCTGGGCTGGAGTCGCTTGGGTTTGGGCAGTGCCCGCACTAGTCTAGGTTGGTGCTGGGGCGGTCTGCCTGTCTGCACCCCAGAATGAAGGGGACCGCCTCCTGGGTACGGGGGCTGGTTGCCCCTCTGGAGTATCGGTACTTGTCCTGGGAATATAGAGTATGTATGGGGAGTGTGAGTAAGTGTATGTTGTCTGTCTTTATGTTGGGTGCGTGGGTGTGAGTGTTTTTATGTGTACGCATGAGGGTGAGAATGTGTGATTATGACTGTATGTGGCTGTTTTTGTGTCAGGTTGGTTCTTGGGCTGCTCCCTCTCCTGGACCAGTTTAGGTCCCCCATCAAATGAGTTTTGATAGTTTTAGTAATTTCTGTTTTCTTCAATTAATTCATAAATGCATCAGTCATTTAGCACCTTGGGCACAACATAAATTTGTTAAGAGACCGAACAGTAATAGAGTCACCAGAAGCACCACAAATCAGGACTGTAAAATACCATACTGCAGGACAACCTTTGCACAGACTGCCTTTCTGTTAAGAGTTGTAGGCTCTGGAATTCAATATCATCCGACTTTAAGACCTGTTCTGATGTTAAAATGCTCACTCCCAGGCTTCGGAAAGTTTTTAAAGACAAACCAAAAATGTGCTCATTTTTAAATATTGTTTTAAGTAGGAAGGCGTTATAAAAACATTGTTTTATATCACCTTTTAGATTTGTATTGTCTTTATTGTAAAGTTTTACTTTCTTTTTCATTGAATTTAATTGTCAAAGGTCCTTCTAGGGATGGGTGTTGTGAACTAGCCATGGCTGTAAACACTGTGATGCAGGCAGATTGTTTTGGACATAATGATCTATGTTTATTATATCTGTCCCTATCAAATGAACAATTATAAAAAAGTCAAACTAAATATATTGTTGTACTAAAATATTAAGTAATGGGTGTGACCATCAGTATTTTCTGATGGCATTATTTTACATAAAATCTTTCTGTGAACCAAGTGTAATATCACTGGGTCATCAAATTGTCCGAAATCAAAAGTAAAGATTGAAAAAGAGAAATGGGTTTGCATTCTCTCACATTACCTTGAAACTGTGCAATTATTATATAGTTAACACTACAGAAGAATCACTGTTGACTAGGGGCTGGTATTAGCAGAAGCTGTACTTCCTTTTAAGAAATATTTGATGCTTTAGAAGAAGGCACAAAAAGCTGTTACAGTAAAGACAAAATGAATCAACACAGTAGCAGATATTTCACAGTTTGTTTATCTACAGAGAAGAAGCACAGAAAGTAATATACATTTCCAGCATCTGACAGGTTGAAATATTTTTTTTTTAAAATGATGCTTCACATCCCAAATGCATTATGCTGAAATCCCTAAATGTTCCATAAAATGTGAATGTGGGGAAAACTGATAGATGAAAAAATCTGAGAGGATGATTGTTGTGGCTCACTTGGGAAAACAGTAAGGTTTTATGTAAATCCACAAATGCCTACACACAAGTAGTAGAAAAAGAACTTGTCAAGAGGACCAATTTTGTGAGAAGACACCATAAATTATTGCAAAGCCCTAAATACTTGAAATGTGAAAGTCAAAGTTGCAGCCATTTTCTTGACCTTGGCCTCAGAAGCTGTAATGCTTGCTTTGGACCAACATTTGGGAAATCAGAATTTCAACTTTTTGGTCCTTTAAAAAAATATGTTTTTGCAAATGTATAATTAATACTGATACATTTCCATTGTTTTAAATTTATTTTCCAAAAATGTTGCATATCATTGCGTCACAGATAAAGGATGCTTATGGTGAATTCTTTGTCAGCCAATTAAAGCTGTTTGATCTGCAGAAACAGCTTTGTTTGTCTGCTAGTCTCTTAATCCTTATCTGAGAGTGAGTAAAGGCCACGTTGAGCCTGGAGAATTACAGACTCCAAGGATCAATAGGGTTCAAAGCCAGATTTACATTGTATGTGGAAATAAATACCCATAAACATTCTAATTCAAATTGATTTGAGATTTATATAGTTTAGAGAAATAAATGTTTGCAACTGTTTTTCAGACTGAGCCACTGCTAAGACCTCAACCAGTTAGGTGTCAATGTAAATTTTACAAAGCTGTTGATCAAACAGCCAGCAAAGAGCAAAATAAAATGTTTTATTGCTGACTGTAAGAGTGTAACTGTGGTCACAATGTGTTTTAACGAGGAGCTACAAGGTGACTGAAGGGAAAAATGTCTGTACTTCAGTTGGCTATGATTTGCTATATGGGCTGTGGAGGGGTACAGACTGCCTTTTCCCATGCTCTCTGACAGTATGCTGCAGACTGAAGACATCATCCATCTCAGTTTTCTCTATCAAAGACAAATGTGCAAATTAGTAGTAAATCCTGCTTCAGTGCACCGTTTCTCTTAAAAGAAAATCATTTATGAGGAAAACTATGTTATGCTCCCACAGCATCTCTCTACTCTCTCAGCACCTCAGTCGCTGTATGTTGTTGACAGTTTGATGATGATCACTGTCAAAATATCGGTACTGCATAAGAGGAAGCATTGCATGACGAGCTCTGAGAGCATGTTCCATCTTTATCACAGCTGAGGCTCTGCAGCAGTAAGACTAGACTAGACTAGACTAGACTAGACTAGACTAGAATAGAATAGAATAGAATAGAATAGAATTCTTTATTTGTCATTGCTCCCCATGGGTGCAATGAAATTTTCAAAACAAAATAAAACAGAACAAAAACAGTGTAGGCAAGTAGTGCAAATTAAAGAAAATAAATATTAAAAAGTTTAAAAAGTTATAAAGTTATAAAAAAAAGTTATAAGAAGGACTGTGCAGGTGGAAAAAATATATATACAAGAATATTGACAGGTTGATTGAGTATTGCACATGAGGTAGCATATGGTAGGGGTGGGCTGTTTGCTTCCGGGGGCAGGAAGAGGTCAGGAAGTGGTGCAGAATAATGGAAAACCATTGAAAGATGTTTAATTGTGACCAAACTGACAATGACAAGTTTTGTTTGTTTATGTATTGAACAAATACATAAATAAGAACAAATACATAAATAAATAAAATTCACAAATCTAAATGAAACAACTAGATGAATGTGACTACAGTAGATTATTTTTATTTCCTAAATAATGTTGGCTTTATTGCATAACTCAATTCAGGCTAACTCCTTTAGCAATTTTAATGCAATATTATTGGCAATTGTTTCTGTGGTAAGGCGTATTGCGTCACTTCCTGTTTTCTCTGTTGCACTATGTGGATTGTTTGGTGTTTGAAGGCCCTCTCGATTTGATCTAATTTCTTTTTGCTGTGACATCTCTAACTTATTCTAACACATAAGCACAATAAAACATATTTTCTGTTATTGCACTTTACATTTAGAGACCCTCCATGTTTCACACATTTTTTCTTGTAGTAGTAAGAGGCCGCTAGCTTAGCGTTAGCTACAGCTCCACCATGGCTACCCGTTCTGTTGTTTCTCCGTTTACCTCTAAGGGCTCCTCATCTCTCCTGCTCTCTGGGTCCTCTGCATCCTTTAGTGATAATGGTATGTGTAATAAAGATAGTATTTTTGTAGCTTTGGAGCTGAGGGTGTTGAAATTGGAGGCCCGACTTCACGCTGTTTTAAACCAGCAGATAGTTGAGGGCCCAAGGCAAGTGCGGAGCCAACAAGGGCAGCTCCCTGTAATAGTCCTTTAGCAAAGCCCACAGAGCGGGGACCTCAGGCTGGATGGGTGACAGTAAATAGAACACATAGTCCTGATGACCCCAGCCAGTTAGACAGACTACAGGAATGTCTTGAAGACACAAAAACATAATCTTTGAAAAATGAAACTGCTTAGTCACTTAATTAATGGGGTATTATATGAGGGTATTAGATTGACCTCCAGTAAAAAAAACCTCTGTCATTTCTGACCAGGACATGTCCTTAAAATCCCATATTAAATAGGTTTCTAGGATTCTTCTTTCATCTTCAGAATATTGCCAAAATACAGGAATACTCTATCTAGTAGTGATGCTGAAAAACTAGTCCATGCATTTGTTACTTCAAGGCTGGACTATTGTAATTCTTTACAATCAGGTTGTCCACAAAATGCCATTAAAAGCCTTCAGCTGATCCAAAATGTTGCAGCAAGAGTTCTGAAGAAAAGACAGATCATATTTCTTCTACTTTAGCTTCCCTCCCTTTTAAATCCAGAATAGAATTTTAAATTCTCCTTCTCACATATAAAGCCCCTAATAATCAAGCTCCACCATACATCAGAGATCTGATTGTTCCATATATTCCTAACAGAGCACTTTGTTCTCAGACTGCAGGTTTACTGGTGGTTCCCAGAGTCTCCTAGAGAAGTAGAATGGGAGGCAGATCCTTTAGTTATCAGGCTTCCCTCCTGTGGAACCAGCTCCCAGTTTTAGTCTCTCAGGCAGACACTCTGGGCCTGATTTTCAAAAGGTTTGCATGTACTAAACTGCACGCAAACATCTTTGCGTCGGCAAAGCTGATCTACAATCGAGGTGGTAATCGGATTGCGCGTGCAAAATTGGCAGAACTGCAGGTGCAAACTTTTTTGTATGTCTGCCTTTATGAATATGCAAAACACATGATAATGAATCAAATGCGCAATTTCATGGGAGGAGGATATGTAAATGTCATCTCTTACCACCCACAATGCGATTTTCAAAGCCTAAAAGAGTTTGCGGCTGCAATTTTTGCGTGTGAATTTAGCACGTTTGAAATTCAGGTTCAAACTGGGATGCAAAAATGTCTGCTGTCACTTTGGCCAGAGGGAGGCATAGATAGAATGACAGATGACAGGGAGAGAGAATCTTCTGTACATGCGTCAACAGATTTGGGTTGGTAAAAATAAATATAATAAAAATAGATGAGAATGGAGGATTCTAAGTAGGATTATCTAAGCTCTGATTTGGAGCCAATCACAAACAAAAGCCATGATATTTCTCCTATTGCAACACTTAATTCTTGCGTCTGGATAATTCTGGGTAATTCCTGCCTAACATCGCTGTCAGTGATCATCTGCTGAACGCCCACAAAAATCATGGCAAATACGAACATAACTGATCAAGCACGCACAGCCAGTTAACCCAAACCCTGTAATCGCACATCATGCAAACGACCCACTGTGCTTTGATCTTGATAATATAATTAATAGGAAAGAAACTAAGACATAATAAGGCAGATTAAATCCTTCATTTGCAAAGTGGATGCTAAAATCATTTCTTAGCAGGTGAAAAATCATCATTTAAAGTCGGCATTTCCATATGATGACAAAGACAGTGTATGCTTTAACACTGTCACTAAACCAAACTCATTGCATTATTGACAGCAACGTTGTGTCATTACGGGGCAATCGGAGCTGGATCAGTTTGATTACGTTGTTTAAATGTGAACAAATGCCAGGGGAGGGTTTTGGTTATGTAGGAAAAAAAATTATTTTGTGTCACCAAAAAACTATTTAAACAATCAAACACATTGTATATCGTTAGAATATTGGCCAAACAAACAAAATTAATCCAGTAAAATCCTTCAATTATGTACATCAATGTTTGAGTTAAATTCTTTACAGGACAGTTATGTGGCGTTATGTTTTACGATTTGCAAAGCTATAACATACAGATTGTCAACTCCTACAACAAACTATATGTTGCTAATATTACGTTCAGGCTTAAATATTGTGGCTGTTAATCAAAAACTTTTCAAACACAGACTCTCAAAAAAACAAAAGTAGCCGGTGAGTTGCCAAAAATAATTAAAAGATCAAGGGAGGCAAATCTATAATAAATGACTTAAAAGACATGTTTGTTTGTTGTATTAATATTGATTGGCAACTTGTTGCGAGTGACGTCGAGCAAGATAGGAGAAATTATCACGTCATGACAACAAAAGTTGTTTTGCACCTGCTATCCATTGCACGCATGATCTTTGAAAATCGCACACAACACTTATTGCACGTGCAATTTATTTTTAGAACACGCAAATTAGCACCAGCAATTTAAGATCTTTGAAGATCAGGCCATCTGTCTACTTTTAAGGCAAGGCTTAAAACTTATAGAGTGGCTTAGGTTATCTCGAGCTAGCTCTGTATTTATGCTGCTTTAGGCTTAGGCTGCTGGAGGACATTAAATCTGGCTATATTTCTCATGTTATAGGTATGTTAGGATTACCAAATAAATTTTTGTTTTCTGGATATCAAAATAACTTTTTATTTTGATATATAACTTTATTTTTTTTAGAGATTTACTTATTAGTTTGATTATAAACTTTAAGATTATGATTCCTGGGACTTCCAGTCGGGTGTTGAGACAAGGCGACAGCGTAAACAAGTTCTCTCGACATTTATCCAGATACTGCCTGTTAAAACTCGATTCTACCACAATTATAAGTGAAAACTTTGTTCCAAAACCAGGGTGACTAAAATCCCTAAAACAAAAGGTAGAAAACCTAATGTGCTCGACAAAAAAAAAAACGGGTTAGCCAAGGGGCGCACCCAAACCGCAACAAGAGAGAAGACATGCTAGCTCAGGGCAACGACCAGGAGGAGAATGAAAGCGCCAACTTGACCATCATTTCGAAGGAACTAAGAGAATTCAGAAAAGACCGCCCCAACAACTGAAAGATATCCGTGAAGACATTCAAAGCGTCAATAAGAGAAAGGAGGAGGGAGGAGAGCAGATCACAGCGGCTGAAACATGGATCCAGACATCAGAAGAGGCAGTGACTGAGATGTTCCAACTCCATGCTTAACTTCATGCCAAAATGGTAGATCTAGAAAGCCGCGCAAGACGGGACTGTATTCACATTTACAATGTGAAAGAAGGGCTTGAAGACAACAACCCATCCATGAACGTACTTGTGGATTGCCTGCTTTGGGAAAATCTGTTGGTGGCAGCATCCGTAGATGTGAGAGTGGAGCTGTTGCATTACGCTTTCGTGTCCTGGCCAACTCCAGATGCACCCCCGAGATCTATCATAGCCAAGTTCTCCAGCTACAGAATAAAAGAAGAGATCCTACAAATGACTTGGCAGAAGAGTGGCTTTCAATTGAGTGGCAGAGCGATGAATCTAGACCATGATTATGCACCAGAGATCCTGCAAAAGCGTACGGCCTATGCGAAAGTAAAAGCAATTCTGAAATAAAAGAAGGTCCGCTTTCAAACCCCGTTACCGGCGAAGTTAAGAGTCTACTAAGAGACCCTGTGCTGTACGGAACCGCGGAGGAAGCGACGAGGGACATGATCAAAAGAGGATTTCCTGTCACAGCGGTGTCCACTCCGAGCCCAACATTGTTCTTGGAGCAGATTAGGCAAATATAGTGGAGCACAGTCAAGACCTGGTACAGGGCTGACAAATCGAGAGTGACCAGCTATCAAGAAAAACTGCAAGTTTTACTAAGACGAGGCAAGTAATGAGCATAAAGGGCAAACGCAAAGATGGTGAGCTGCTTGTTGTCTGAAAGGGATAGGCTGCTGAAACATTAACGAGGTCTGAAATCATTGAAATCTGAGACTAAAATTAATACACAAATAAAAACTGCTTTAGGCACCTGCTTTAAGGGGGTATGTCGGGGAAAAAGTCAGCAGGCAGTAATATAGACAGTAATACTGGAGTAGGCCCTCATCTTCTAACGAGGAAACAAGACTCTCCCTCTAACCCCCCTTTTCAGCTGGGGTTAACCAGGATCGCTAATATGATCCCACTTTTGGATATCAACAATTTTTGTTCATTTTCCTTTTTTGTTCAAGCCAGTTCAAGGGCTTATTCATGTGTGTTATGAGGCGTTGCCTTGATGATCTCTATTGAAGAATCTGGGGAAGATGGAGGATCATTAATGACTCTGCTAAATGTTCACGCCTTCCCTGATTCTGAATGGTCCTTTTTCAGACAAAAGATTCAATTTGGGATGCCAGTAAAGCTGTCCTCAGAGGTAAAATAATTGTCTATAGCCCAAATCTGTAACATTCAAGGCAACACAAAATGTTCAAATTGGAATGTTAACTGGAAAAACTAGAACATGATTATAAACAAATAAGAGATCACAGAATTAAAGAACAAATTACTAAGAAGGGAAATGAAATAGATGAACATTAAAGATATTCAGGAAAAAAATTATGACTACAAAACAGATTTATTATGAGGGAGGTGCAAAAGCCACTAAAATGTTGGCTTATAGGTTAAAAAAACAACAAGCTGAAAACTCAATTTATAAAATTAAAAATTCTAAAACCAAATTGATTGAACATAAATTACCACAAATTCAAAAATGTTTTTAATTATATTATAAAAAATTGTACTCACAGGCCCCATGTGTCCAGGCAAAAATGCTGAACTTTTTGGACCAAATTCAGTTACCCAAATTAACTGCTGAACAAGGAAAACATCTTATAAAGCATATTTCAAAAAAAGAAATTGAGGCGGCAATAAGTCACCTAAAACCACACAAAATGCCTGGGCTCAATGGGTTTACTTCAGAATTTTATAAAGAACTGAAGGAGTCCCTGGTTCCAATTCTAGAGCGTACTTTCAACTGGATATTGCAGGAAAACAAGATGCCCCCCTCATGGAGTGAACCTGTAATATCATTACTACCAAAGGAGGACAAAGACAAACTTGAATGTTGTAATTTTAGACCATGACTACAAAATTTTCAAGCATATATTAGCCAATAGAATGGAGAGAGTTCTCCCACAGATCATTAGCTTAGACCAGACAGGATTTATCCGTGATCGCCAACACAAGATAATATACGGCGTGCGTCACATGTAGTAAATCATATAATAATTAATAATACACCTGCAATCTTAGTTGGTTTAGACGCAGAAAAAGCATTCGATTGTGTGTACTTGTCTTTTCTGTATAAAGTCCTATATAGATTTGTATTTGATGACAAATTGATATAAACAATACAAGCTTTATACTATGACCCAAGGGCAAGAATTAAGGTGAATGGGGCAGTATCCAAACCTTGTCTAGATCCTGGAGAGACGATCTAGACAAGGATGCCCCATGAGCCCCTTGCTGTTCGCTCTTTTTTATTGAGCCGCTAAGTCAATACATCATCCAGAATCAAAATATCAAAGGTATTTATATGAAAGGGGTATATCAAAAAATCTTATTGTATGCAGATGATGCATTACTCTATCTGATCCAGAGACCTCTTTGGTACAATTAACTTCACTACTAGCAGATTACGGATCTTTTTCTGGATATAAGTTAAATTTGTCAAAAAGTGTTGTGGGATTGTATCCAAAGCACATACAAGTTATGTGCTTTGGATACAATCCCACTAAACTCATGTCTGATAGATACCCACTAAATTGGGGAGCTACCAAGATGAAATACCTTTGAGTTAGAATATCTAAAGATTAAAAAAATCTGTATCCTGATAACCACCTACCATTAAATAAAACCATTAAAGAAGATGTACAAAGATGAAGCGCTATTCCTCTTCTTGGCTTTGGATCCCGAATCCAATCAGTTCAAATTAATATATTACCTCGGCTACTTTACCAATTTCAGTCTTTCCCTACAGAACTGCCAGACCAAATATTCCAGGAGTGGGACAGACTAATTTCACGATACATCTGGCAGGGTAAAAGGCCAAGAATTAAATATCAAAATCTACAATTATCTAGGAATAAGTGGGGAGTGGTGCTCCCATCTCTTAAAGATTACTATGTAGCTGCACAATTGAGACCACTTGTGTGCTTAAGCAACTCAATTTATTTTGCTAAATGTAAAAAAATTGAAGAAGCAACAACAAACAAATATCAAATTCAAGAATTAGTTGGTGAAAAGATTAGACTGGACAGAATAGAATAGAACATTTTTAAAATCGATTTATAGCTCTATCTCTTAAATTATGGAATAAGACAGTACAATATAACAATTTAAATGACGTGGTAGGACTGCTGAGATGCTGTGGATATGATAAAGACTTCACCCCCAACGGGTTGGAGGGTGAAGGTTCAAAGAATAGGCTTTGCAAGGTTTGACTGCATATTGTACCCTGCTAAGTCAAGAGAAAATGAACAACTTTCAAACACTGAAAACAAAATATGGGTTAAATAACAGTGATTTCTTTAGATTTCTCCAAATTTGAAACTATACTGAAAAATCATCAAATAATAACCATAAAATAATTTCAAGACTCTACAAAGGTCTGCCAATCAAAAGGAACATTGTGCCATGTGAAACAAAAATGGGGAAAAGAGGGCAATGTAACAATATCTGAACTGGAATGGACATCAATCTGTGGTGTACAGTGGAAAATATCCAACTCCATGATATGGAGGGAATTCTGCTGGAAGAACATGGTCAGGTTTTTCAAAAGTCCAAGCCAAGGAAAACATTTTACTAAATCAGCAACCTGTTGGAGGCGGATAATATGACATATAAAATTAAATATTTGTTTCAAATTTTGAGTGTGGCAGCCAGGAAAGCCATTACTAGGAAATGGCTCAGCCCCCAAACACCAACACGAGTTGTTTGATATCATATATGATATCTTCAAACTAGAGTGAATAACATTTAATATCAGATTACAACAAGACAAATTTGAGGAAAAATGGAGTAGGTTGATTTGATGTAAATGGTGATTGTGTTGTATTTCCATTTTGGTATAAATTCTGATGTACAGGGGTTGGACAATGAAACTGAAACACCTGTCATTTAGTGTGGGAGGTTTCATGGCTAAAATGAACCAGCCTGGTAGCCAATCTTCATTGATTGCACATTGCACCAGTAAGAGCAGAGTGTGAAGGTTCAAGTTAGCAGGGTAAGAGCACAGTTTTGCTCAAAATATTGAAATGCACGCAACATTATGGGTGACATACCAGAGTTCAAAAGAGGACAAATTGTTGGTGCACGTCTTGCTGGCGC
>JAHUTJ010042337.1:0-19917 GCA_036250325.1 Characodon lateralis
TGTTGATTGAAATATGTTTGACTTTGAGTTGACTTATTTTTGTTAATAAATTCTTGTATTTTAAGAAATTGTGTGAATTCATTCCATATATGTGCAGAGTTTGGCTGTTCAATAATGTCAGAGCTTGGCTCACCCTTTGATTTTGTCCTATTACCACTGCCTTACTGGATCTGGTATTCACAGGACAACCTTAACAGACCGAAATATTATTTGATCAAATATTAAATTATTAATATTAAATAATATTTTCAGATTCACAACAAATCCATCATCCAAAATGTGAAGAGTATAGTACAACTGATAACCTACCAAGACCTAAACTCCCAGCCAAGAAAAACAGCTAATAGGCACATGGTGACCATTTATGGGACATGGAAAAAATTGGATAAATGTGCTCTGGTTTCAGATGGGATCAAAATAAAATATTTAGCTTACATGCAAAACATTGTATGTGTGGTGAAAAACTAACACTATGATTATTCTGAACACACCATCCTGACCAGACAATGTGATGGTGGCATTATTATGTTGCAGGAATGCTTTATTTCAGCAAGAACAAGGGAGCTGGTCAGAGTTGTTGGGGATGGATGGAGTTAAATACAGGGCAATCCTGGAAGAAATCATGTTAGAGGATTCAAAAAAGCTGAGACAAGGGTGAAGGTTTACATTCCTGCAGGACAATAGTCCAAAACGCAACTGGAATGGATTAGATCAAATCCTATTCATGTGTTAGAATGGCCCAGTCAAAATCCAGACCTAAATTTAGTTAGAAATCTGTGGCAAGATATGAAAATTTGTTCACAAATGCTCATCAATCTGACTGAGTTTTAAATACTTTGCAAAGACAAATGGGCAAAAATGTCATCCTCTAAATGTGTTAAACATGTGGTGATGTACTCTCTCATAATGCAGCAGCAGCTTTAACTCCAGCAAAAGGTGGTTGTACAAACTACTGAATCAAGGGGGCAAATACAGCCCACACTTTCCAGATAGATTTTTATTTGTAAAAGAGTCTTAAAAACATACATTGTTTCCATTTCAAACAATTATGCACTACTTTGTTTTGGTCCATCACATAAAATCCCAGTAAGATTTCAAAAAACAATAAGTCTTTGAATATTCATGCAACAGCAAGTGAGAAAGTGCCTTTCCTCCTATAACCTTTTTAAGTTCAGACAATAGGGATATCATACTAGGTCTTAAAAACTGCTCCATGTATTGGCCATGAAACTTTGAAATACTGGTTTTAGTTTAAAGAAGACCTCCCTAATCTGTGTCTCTGGTTAATTTACAGATCTGAGAAAAACTGGTTTGTTTTGTTGTAAATGCTTGTTTGAAGACATCTTCCAGTTTATCACATGACCTAAGAGGACCCAGAGATAAATGTTGCAGTGTGTACTGGACTTATTTAATTTCTGGAAACTTTTTAAATTTAGATACTAAAAGACTCTGTAGTCTATAAAACCATTCCAATAAAACCAAATCAGGTTTTAAACAGTTATAGGTTTGGTTAATATGTTTGAAAATTGATAATTGAGTAAAATTATAAAAATCCTTTATAGCCATTCATTTGTGTCCCTTTACATTTTTCATAATTCCTCATTAGTCCTATCATTTTTAAACTCCTTTGTACATGTGAGGATGTGTGGGAGACTTAATTTACTTCCTGTCCAATATCCTGATCTAATTCACAGTGTGAGTTCCTCCCCCTCTCTCCTCTTGCCAACTTCCTGTCACCATAGCCTGTTACAGGATGAGGCAGGGCGGCACTTTTCTCCCACAAAAATTCAAACCACCGACACAGACGTTACACACAGCCTGTGCAACCTGCTGTGAACCTGTCTCAACAGTTCGCCTAGATAAGACCTCAAACAGTCAGCACTGAATGTTTCTGCAAACACCACCATGGCAGATCCATTTCAATTGATACGCTGAGGTCAAGTTCTTTGGACGGATGAGAGTCAAACTGAATTATTTTGACAACAGAAAAGAGGGTATTTTTGCCATATTTTAATGACAGCATTCCAGAAATAAAACTTCCTGGTGGCGAAGTCTTCCCCACCAGGAAGTCTACCACATATCAGAGGTTGCCTGAGGTAAAGGGGAACTCATCTGTAAAAAATTAAAGCTGAAGCAGAACTAGATCCACAACATACCATTAAATGCATTAAAAACTGACTGAGAATTAAGAGAGCTTGGTCCTAGTTCCAGTCAAACTCCAGATATTGATCGTATTGAGATGTTGTAGGTTGACCTGAAAAAGGCTGTACATGGAAGAAACCTTTCAAACATCTCACAGCTAGAATTCATTCACTTTTGTTAAATCAGTAACATGGTTTTTATTAAGCATAAAGAAATCACTTCTGTTTCCAGACAACGAAATGAGATTAGACATCAATATGGAAGCAGTTTTTAATAAAAAAACTGAATATTTAATGTGTGTAATTTTTTTACATGACTGATGACATGATGAATTATGACACATTATGAATGTTGTGTTTTCAGTAGTTGTAAGCAGAATATCATTATAAATAAAGCATTGATAAAACATCAGTATATGTATAATTAATCTGTATTATGTGTTCCACTTAGTGAATAAAGTTACTAAAATAAATCATCTTTTCCATAATTTTCAAATTAACAGAATATGATGGATGAATGGAGGGAGTGAGGGATACTGTACATATTTTCAATGTACTTTGCATTTTTTCCATAAACTTTCTGACTTATAAAGATCAACTGACATTTACATTACATAAATGGAATGATCTCTTATATTATTTGGTTTTATTGTTTTCAAAATAATTTGGTTCAACCGAAATTATAACCCTACTGATTAAATGTACTCAAATTAAAAAAATGTGTTTTAATTTTTTTTCTTCTGAGTTAATGCTGCTGCATTAAAATCTGTATTTATTTTAAATCTATTGGAATATATATACCAGTACATGGAGGCTTTATAGTACAATTAATAAAAAAAGAAAATTTCATTCTCCCATGAAGTCAGATGAACTTTGATAAAAGAACCATTTCCATTCCTGGCTTGTAATGAGATGTCCCATTAGGGTGTTCCTAATGAGTATAAATATACAGAGAGATCCCAAAACTCATAGGTCCCATATCTGATCTGTGCCCTGTTCAAATGAGAATATTTATTTCTTAATTCTATCAGCTAATCTGTCCAGTAGAGAAAACTGACAAATAGTGCTTATATGGAGAAAAATGTGAACGGAACAATAAAGCCAGATACTTGTGTGCATAAGTCATTGGAGCTATTATTTATATCTGAAGGCATGATTCAGATTTCCAATGCACTTACTCTTTTTTGGCATTCAGACTGTATTTTAAGCTAATACCAGGGTAGGTAGGTTTGTGTTTGGGTTGCTGTGGTCATGTGAATCAGTTCACAGTTTCTTTCTCAAAGAAGGCTTTGATGAGATGAAAAGTGAACAAGGGACCACTGACTCAAGGGAAGGTGTTACAGGGTGGAGAAGATGGTGGAAAGCTGATAGCAGAAGAGGTCAGAATTACAGCTGTATTGTTGTGTGTTTTCCCAACATTAGCAGCGGAGGAAGTGGAACAGTGCAGCTAAATATACAAACAGCACAATGAGGCACCGAGTGTGGAGAAGCAGTGGAGCATGGCTGTGAGGACTGCCTTCTGTTTCCTGAGGACGACCTCATGGAGAAGCCAAACTTTTTTTGTGATACTGATACTTACAATTAGCACAATAGCTTCAGGTTACCTATCTCACTCGAGACCTGTAGTTGATTGCCTAATACTAATTAAACTATTAAACTGGGACCAACACACCCAAAACATTCATTCACCCATCGTCTTTGGCTCATCTGGAGTCAGGACGTGGGGTAGCAGACCCTGGAAGGAAACCTAGATATCCCCTTCCCCAGTGACACTCTTCAGCTCATCCTGAAGGATTCCTAGGTGTTCTGGGACCAGAAGGAACACAGTGAAAACCACATGTTTACATACAATGTATAAAACAACACATATTTTTTTTATTTATTACTGCCTGACAATAGATTAGGCTGAACATTTCCTGTTTTACTTCAGGGTTAGGATTACCTGATTTATTTCTAGTTCCTAAATGACAGTATAATGACAGAGAGAGAGAGAGGTTTTTCAGAATCAGCTTTATTGCTAAGTTTGTACAGACAAACAAGAACTTTGACTCCAGTACACTTTAGTTTCAGTGGGTGTATTCACACTTGCCACTTTTGGTCCGCTTTAAACGGACCAGAGTTCGTTTCCCTCCTTGGTCCAGACCTTTTGTGCAGGTGTGAATACACTCAAGGGAACCCTGATCCGGACCAAACAACCGGATCGAGACCCACTTTTTGAGGTGGTTTCGGTCCACTTCCAAACGGACATTGGTGCGGTTCGTTTATGGTCTGAATACAAACCGGCCCCGATCCGAACCAACTACAAAAAGCGTACGTCTCTTTGGACATAAAAAGCCACCGTAGCCGGTAGCAAAGGTGTGTGTTGTAAGGTAATCATACCTGATAAGCTGTGTGTTGCTTAGCAACGCTACTGGCTTGTTGTGGGACATAGAGAACGTCGGCGTTCAGCACGCATTCTCCGACGGGGTTCCAAAATTATAAATGGAACGTCTCAAAATCTGTGTTGAATGAGCTGCTCTTCACCCTCACAATAATATTGTAGCTGTAATAACGGCACAAATATGCAGAACAAAGGCGCTGCACGCAGCACGTCTACAGCTGTTTTCCTCGATTTCCGGGTCTGTGCTCTGTCCCGCCCCGTCATTTCTGTCCAATGGGAACAATGATCATCACCCGCATGGCTTTGTTTACAAGTGATAGTTCACTTGCAAAAAGTACAATGTGAAAACAAACCGCACCAATTGAAAAAAATAAGGTTTGCTTTTGGTCCGGACCAAACAAGCGGACCAAAGGACTTCCTGGTGTGAATACTCCCTTAGACAACTATGGAAACGAATACAGAGGTGGAGCCCTGAAGCAAAGTCTGGAAAAACTGCAAAATTTAAAAAAAATCTTTAAAGTAAACACGCTTCTTGCTGCTCTACTCTATTTGGAACAAAAATCAAAAATAGAAGCTAATAAGGTGATATGAGCTGGTTAATTAGGCAAGCTATAAGCTTGTTTTGCTAGCCTGTACACTGCTGCTTATCAGACATACTGGTCAAGACTCTTGTCAACCAAACAGTTCTTTTAAGAAAGCATAACCTTAATAACAGTAATCGACTCCTTAATTTCCATGCCAGGACTTTCCACACTGACTACTTTCTGTCTTGTAAACAAGAGGAATGTGTAGAAGACTGACGGGGCACCAAAACAGAGGAGAAAGAAGCAGTGCCAAACAACTGCTCCTGGGGAAACACTGCATCTAAGTCCTTGGTTGTAATTTTATTTCATAGATTTACACAAAGAAATGATCTTTGCACAGTTTAGTGCGGATAATGTGGATACTGTACGCCAATCCTTTGTCAAATTTATTTCTTTACTTTTATGTATCTTTTATTTTTAGGTATTTTTTAAATTTATCAATCAAACTTTGATGTTTATCTCAATGTTTTGTATAAGGTTGATAAATTAAAAAAAAAACTATTACAGTAGAAGTCACTAGCTAAAATAAAGGAGGTAAACCCCAGCAAAACTGCCATTATCCCTGTTAGTGTTAAATAACCAGTTTTCACTTTAAAACGTTTTTAAATTACGAATCTTGGCAGCAACAAGTAAAATTAAAAACATGCCTACAGCAAACAAAGATGAACAATCTTATGTAAAACTTGCATAAAGTCTGTCAAGTACAAAGAAGTGTGTACAAAGCAGCGAGCAGAAGAAAACAGGATGGTTTCTTGTTACAGCTTCCACTACACAAAACAAATAGAGTGAAACCGAAGCAAGCGGCTGTTGGTCTATGCTGATGTTTTTGTTCTTTTCTTTCAGCCAGGCCTGCACTGTGCTCATTGTAGACCAAACACAACAGCTTTCAGGAGACACGTAATTATTCTCTGGGCTTAAAAACAGGAATGAAAGTGTTTTTGTCCATTTGGTTTAGATATAATTTCCTCTTTTAAAGCCACAAATACAACCAAAATATTTTCTGTTTAGCTCGTATCTTAGCAACTAAAGAACATTTTTCCAGTGACATCAGGGCAGGGAGTGAAAGGGATTTTTCTTTCCTTTCGCTAGTTTCAGTAAAGTTAGACTTGACTTGGGAAAATTACATTTTACAGAATATACAACCAATAAAAAAAATCTACTTTGGATCAGGTTAAAGGTTGCAACGCAGGATTATTAAATAAGTCGCGAGAGAAACTGGACTGGAGCCTGCTTTCATTTTCAGAGATTATTATGGCTGTGGAGACATGCTTAAGCTCTGATCCCAGCTTTTCTCCATCTGAGGTAGATCTTTGTGATGTGTGTGTCAGGGCGTATGCATGGTGGGTAAACATTACCGTCGGTCGTTCCTCCTGCGTCGGAAGAGCTTTTTAGTGTGTGCTATCTCAGCCTCATTAGGAAGGGGTGGGAAGACCTGTGAGAAACAAATCATGGTGTAAGAAAAGACTGTTGTCAAAACCAGCAATTTCCATGACTTTAAGCATATTTGATGGTAATTGGAACATTCTTGCAGGCTTTTCCTTTGTTTTCAGTTTTAACGCTGGTAAAAAAAAAAAAAAAAAAAAATGCCACTAAATTAGTGTATGTTTAAAATCCAAACCAAAAAGGTGTCCTCCAAGGAGGCTTCAGTTTATGGGCAGGTTTTCATGCCTAAAACATTTAAAACCTTGAGTGCTTTTGCAAACGACTACAGCATTGTCAATATGAATACTTTCCTGACAACAGGGGAGCTGAACATTGACAGAAAATTCCCAACTCTTATCTCTAAACAAATGTGGACTGACAGCTTTGTGGGACTGAACTCGCACTGATGTAGTAATGTAGTAATGAACATTATCCAAGGGCTAGCTGAGCTTAGAGAATGCTATCTTTTTTCTATAAATAAAAAAATTAATTAATTAGCATTAAAATTGATGATTAATTTGTTATTGAAAATCATGCAAATTTGTAATAACGAAAGAAGATGAAACAAAACTGCACAGCAAAAACACGTTTTGTTTTGCGTTTGTATTGATTCACTTGAAGGTGCTCAGAATGGATCTTCTGTCAAACAAACCACTGTACTCAAAATCAGTGAGAAAACAGCCAAAATCAAAAGAAAAACTTCAAAGTACAAAATGAATAAAAACGCTTTCTTATTCACCGAATAATATTCAAAGACCACACTGAAGTTTCTTTCTTTCCTGCACTTTTTACATCATTTAAAAACCAGACAAATCTTGTTAAATATACTCCTAGCAGCTTGATATTTTGGCACCAGGTAAGAGGAGTTCTCAGGCATACGCCACATCAAAATGAGTCATTTTTCATTTGACTAAATTTGATATTTTTTTCCAGCAGGTGGCAGAGAAATGGATATTTCCTCCTGCTTTTACAGTTCTCCTCTTCTGAAAAGGAAATATGAAATCCATCATCCATAAAACATTGGCTCTGTCAGTGAAACAGCACAGTTTCCCTTTGCTCATCACAACCATGTGCTGTTACCATGGTAATGAGTGGCCTAGGACTAGCCCTGTAGAGTAATCATGCAGTGTGCGATGACGACCAGTGTTGTGAGAAGGATGAGTGCATAAATGAGCCCGACTATGAACAGCTGTGCGCACAATGTAATGACAATGTAAGACATGGTCCATGAGGGGTGACCACTGGGAGACAGTGTCGTCTTGTCCCAGTGATAGCTTAAACCAGACAAAAAAAATATTCACACCAAAAACCTCAACTCAACTTGAAGCTATATTAGCTGGGCAGTTGCAGGTTGGAGATGAATTTGTTTAGCATTAAAATTATCCCTATAGTGACCAAGAAACATGGTTCCTACACATTTTTCATGTTAAATCTGCACTCTTTTCCACAGTCAAATTTCCAGAGTTCGCAGCCCTTTTTAGCCATGTTTAAAGCATAAAAATAAAAGTTCATTATGAATTGATTGCAAACATATTTGCAGTGGTCAGACCTGACATACGGAAAGCCCACAGAGTGTAAGGAGGCTGGTGGGTTGGATGGGCAGAGTCAATTCAATTCTGATTATTTATATAACGGCAATCCACTAATCTCAAGGCACTTAAAAGAAAAAAACAATTTGTATTCAGAAATATATACAGTCAATTCAAACCAATTATAGCCAATCACATACAGTCAAATGTGATCGTAGATATAAAACAAGGAAGTCAACTTTAGTTTATTTGAATAAGTAAAAGGTTTTCTTTCTAAGAAAACATTGGAGATTTCATAGAGTCATTGCCTTTACAGCAATCACTGCTCCTGAACGCGCATGTAGCGACAGAGGACAGTCGATTGTCAGATGGACAGGTAGAGGAATGGATGGGAGATGGATGGATGGATCGACACACAAATATTGAATGGTACAAGGAATGAGATCTGGAAATAAAAAAAATATTTTTCCAGATTTTTACAGGTGTGGAAAATACTTAAAGCAAACCTCAGGTCAAGCAGCAATCGGTTCTGGATGTGTCTAATAAAACAACCAAAATAAACGTGGGTAATCCGTTAATTAATTTTGGTATTTTCCCTTAGTGCTGGGCTGGTTTTATTACATTTTCCCTTTAATAAATTAAATCAAATCAGTTGAAAACCTGCATTTTGTATTTGCTCAGGACAGCTTTGTCTGATATTAAAATTATGCTGATTAGCTGAAGCACTTAATTACCCCAAAAAACAAAAAACAGAAGGAATCCGTAAAGAGGCAAATACTTTTTCAGTGCACTGTTGGTAAAAGAAAAAAAAGACTGGTGTAGAACTGGCGTAAAAAGAACACAGTGTGGGTGAGAACAGGCTATCTGCAGGTAGCAGCGAATGCTGTGTAGATCAAAGAAAGCCATGAGCTCTCCTGGACCCCTGCCAGAAAACCTCTAAACTCCAAGCAGGCAATGTGACCACTGTGGACGTGACAAGAATGGGGATGGGGTGGGGGAGACTACAAGTTGTGAGTGGGAGAATGATGGTAGAAAGCTGACAGAAAGAAATTGTCTGATTTTTCATACACTTGTATGGCAAAAGCAACACAAGACCTTTAGAGATTTGGGTAAGATGAATTTTAGGACTTTTTCTAATCTAAACATTGTAATTTTAAGTTTGCATTTAAAGGGCATCAGTCAGTTTACCATCTACCTACAATTTAGTCAATGATCAAAGACATGTTTTAAAACTTTACAACCCAGGCTGTCACACTTAAGCTACGTTCACAGTGCAGGTCTTGATGCTCAATTCTAATTTTTCGCTGAAATTCTTTTCTTTATGGTCGTTGTTCAAACTACTAATTAAGTGTGACCTCCATCAGACTTCAGTCTGAACGGTCATGATCCCCAAACGACCCACATACGCAGTAGGAGAATGTAGACGTCACACAGTAGCACACGGTTTACAGAAATAATAATGGGTATCGGCGTCTCTGTGTTATGAAGTTGTTGAGCAATAGGAGCCGACAATGTTATGACCACATCATAACAAGACGAAAAAAAAAAAGGGAAGAGAGCATGACTAATTACAATGGCCTTTTGTGGAGCAATGACAGCTACTTCTGTAGAAAAGCGTGTGTGGATGCGTAGTAGAAGCCAGGACAATGACGTGAACGCCGGATGAAATGCCACATAGCCGTTCAGGCTGCTCTGAAAACGATCAGATACGCATTTCATATGAAAGTGGCACAATTTGGAAATTTTCGGAGGTGAAAAGATCGGAACTAAGTTCAGACTGTCATGAAAAAGTCGGATATGGGTTTTATATGGGAAAGATAATCAGATTTTGGACGCATTTGCCAGCAATGTAAGCATAGCTTGTTATGCACCTTGAGAGGAAGTTGAAATACCAAGTATCATTCCAGGAAAAAGACTCCAGATAAACTGGAGAAGGTAACCGCAAGGATCTGTCATCTTCCATCATTTCATTTGTCCTAACATGATCAAACGTGACAGTTCATTGAGATTGAAAGGTAAACCAAGTTTTATCTCTTAAAAGGATGACCAAGTAAGATAATCTGAAGATAATCTGCAAAGATTAGAATTTTTCCCAAAGGATTTTCTGTCAGGGTTCTGGAAATGACTCAGGTTGCACTGTTGAGTCACTCAGCAGTGTGGTAGAGGTATATTGGCCAAGAAGGAACGTTAGGGAATGAGAACAGCTACTGGAGATGGAAATGTGAAAAATAGAAACAAAAATAATGATTAGTGAACTTTCACTGCAGTATCATGGAAAGTGGAGTGAATGCTTTCCTGTTGCCTCTTATGCTTAACAATTCTGGTATGATGCTCAGTCAGTCAGTCCATTGTTTCCCTCAGCTTATTTATGTTGCAAGGGATGTTGTCCAAAAGCAATAAATTTAAAACTACCCCGGGGGTGGCACTGCAGGACAGATTGTTGAGAACTGAGGAGAGAGAAAGAGCAAGAATGACTACAAGGGAGGCTGCAAATACAAGATAGCGAGCACGTAGTGAAACACACACAGCGAGTAAAAACACATACGCTGATACAAAGCCAGGAATAAATAGTGCTCCTGTTTGTGTCAATTCAGTGATTTATTTGGTGGCAAATGTTCAGAGGCAGGAAAGTGTGTAATTTTATTAGACATGGGTTCGAATGAGTTGCGTCATTCAAAGTAACAAATTAAAGCTGTATCTCTGTATTCCACCTCTCTGAAACCTGAAGCAAACCAGATCTCACACACACAAAGCATCAGTCGAGCAGGGGATGTATGATCAATGCCTTTGTTCATCACTCTGAGGGATGCCAACAGAACTGTATGTATTTGAAAGCTGCTGCTTCAGCAGAGGTTGCTTTTCTATAGGGCAGTTGTTTTTTTTTTTTTTCCCTTTTCACTCTCTGACCCTCTGATCCCACGATGGCCTGTCTTCTGTTGCCAGACTACCTTGTTTTTTGATGTACCTGTATATTCCTCTGTGGCTACGGTCTCAGGATTGCATAATAAATAAGACGTCAAGACCTCACATCTTTTCCTTTCATCATTGATCACTCGTTCAATCTGACTAGCAGCTCTAAATCTTATCCGTCTGTTGCAGTTGCAGGAGTTTAAGTAAAGTTTTCAATTTAATTCAATTCAAAAATACGTTATGAAAGGAGTAAAAACCAGAAAAGTGTGTACTTCAGAAATCTTAAAGCAGCTAAAGTTAACTTTAAAGGAAATTATTTCTGATCTGGGAGAGCCACTAAAAGAATCAGCTGGATAATAATTATGATGCTGTTCAAATGACAACCCTTTTCACATTTTAAGAATTTTAATTAATCAGATACTTAAAATTATTATCATCAATAAATCATCAGCAAATATTTTTCACAGTGGGATTGTCCAATCCAATTTAAAAAGCGGCATTTTTAAACTATAAGTATCAGATTCAATTAAATTTAACTTCTGATACCTGGTGTCGTTGTCCTCATGTCAGTCGCAACCCTTAGCGATGCAAAAACAATGTTTTACCTTTTTCATGTTTGCAAAGCTTTATTATAGGTTGTGCACATTATTTGTGGATCTAATGAATCAATTTCTAAAGAAAAGTTTCTCACACGGAGACACTTCTGCTGGTTGATATGGTTTGAAGAACCTGACTGCCTACAGGAGCCATTCCCCCAACGCTGAGCAGAAACCTTGCCTGGCAAATCGGTCGAATGGCATCTACTGCAGGTAAGAAAAGCAGCAGTTTACACCTGAACCCAACTCCTCCACATCCCATTCAGACACAAACACTTGCCGTACACCAACAATCCCCTTACCTTCAGACCGCCTGCCTGCAATCAGGAGCTCAGAGGAAGATGTAAATAGGCTCTTTCAGCACCTGAAAACAAGGAAGGTCTCAGGACCTGATAAAGTTTCCCAATCATGTCTGAAAGCCTGGGCCCACCAACTGGCACCCATCTTCATTGAGATCTTCAACAAGTCAATGGAGCTGTTATGGTCCCCTCCTGCTTCAAACGCTCCACCATCATCTCAGTACCCAAGAAACCCACCGTCACAGGATTTCTTTTACAGGCCTGTCGCCCTAAAGTCTGTGGTCATGAAATCCTTTGGTATTGAAGCACCTGAAGGACATCACAGGCTCCTTGCTGGAGCCCCTGCAGTTTTCCTACTGGGCAAACAGATCGGCAGATGATGCGGTCAACGTGGGACTATACTTCATCCTGGAACACCTCGACCACCCAGGGATGTACACAAGGATCCTGTTTGTGGACTTCAGGTCAGCCTTCAACACTATCACCCCAGACATCCTCCACCAGAAGCTCACCCAGCCTCCACCTGTCAGTGGATCACTAGCTTCGTGAAAGACCGGCAGCAGCAGGTGAAGCTGGGGAGCATCTTCTCCAGCCGCCACAGAGACAGTTTCTTCCCCCAGGCTGTTTCTCTGATGAACACTTGACAGTCAGAGTTCCAGACCAACACCATCCATACTTGGACTCTCACATTATTTTACATTGTAAGGTCAATTGTGTATATGTGTACATTTAAAAAGATATTCTTTGTTGTTTGTCTGTACAAACTTGGCAATAAAGCTGATTCTGATAAAAAAAAAAAAAAAAGGAACGTTGTCTTTAACTCACAGCAAACTACATATTCTTGTTTCTATTCCTAATTGAAAAGGAAGTCACCAATCTGGTTTTACTGAAAATTTCCATTCAGCTGGTCACATGTCCTCCTATGTATCCGGCTTGCATGCAGGTACTCAGGTCTGCAGCGTTTCCCTCATGCTGGGATCCTGGAGACGAACGTGAAAAGTGGTGATTAAGCCAGTGTGTGATCGGTCAATAAAGTGGAGGAGCCATTAAGCAGCAGAAGCAGGAACAATAGTGGGAAGTTACAACAGGGATGGGGCTACCGGTCACCATGACCCCCTGGACATTGTTCTGCTGCCCACCAATATTTGAAGGATGGAGGGGGGAAGTCAAGGACGTTGTAAGAAGAACAGGGAAGATGACAGATCGCAATGCTGATGAAGATGGTCAGAAGTAAAGGAAACGCTGAATAGGAAAAACCAAAGTCAGGCGAGGTTTCTGATGGTAAAAAAGAAATGAGGGAGAAAGATTTAAATGAGTTGAAATATACTGAGAGAGAAAAATGTGTCTACTCTGAGAGTAATAAAGGTCTATCACAAACGGACAGTTGACAGGGAGACCCCCGACAAAAATCTCCCTGGCCTTAGCATCCCTTCAGAACCAAACTCCTGCCCTGCAGCACGTACACTTCCAGACAGAGGGGCCAACCAGTCTGCAAAATCTCAGCTCCAGACTCCAGCTTTGTTCCCCAGTCACACTGCTTTGTTCACACACCAGAGACCGGATGTGTCCTCAGTGACCAGCCACTTTCTCCCCCTATCCCCCCTCCACTCCTGGGCTAATTCTGTGGTGCATTCCACTTTTTGTGATTGTCTTAGTGGTTCCTTCAAATTCAAATAGGATGAAGAAACAGTTCTAAATTTGGCTTTTTTTAAGATGATGTTTAAGATGTTACTGCACATCAAGGCTCTGTTAATAAAGTGGGTCATCTAACCCTACATTCAAGAATATCTACCAGAACACCAACAGTTCACCGGTTATGCTCCATTTATGATCAAACATACTTAAATTCCTACCAAAGCGCTGCATGAAAACTGATTGTGGTTATAGATGTTGACTGATATATTCCAACATTACAACAAAGTTATACTTGACCAAAGATGTCAACTCTCACTGGTTTGAGCATCAAAGGACAGGCTTTTATTGGACACAACTAAAATGTAGAAAAGTTAAATATTACAAACACATCTTTTCAATTAGTCTGTGCAACTTTTTTCTCAGAATTTGTGAACAAATTTGTATAAAATAACTTGTCTTATGAATTGTAAAACATTCCTAGTTTACTTTTTTAATTTATTATTTAATTCTAATTTATACATTTATTATAACTTTGTTTGAAAGGAGTTATCAGTGAAATCTTCAAGCTCAAGACAGTTTACTGCCCTGCACACATTGTTCTCAGTGTGTAATCGTTTTAAAGAGTTATTTTATTTCTGCTCAAAATAATCGTGATTGTAATTTTTTTTAATAATTGAGCATGATGCATACATGACTTTACTGAATTAGGGGCGCAATAGACTATATCTGCATCAGGCAACAAACTGGACAGAACACAACAATAAATAAATAAAAAGACAGCAAAGGTTTGTAAATTAAGCACAAAACAAAACAAAGCTGCTGATGTGTTAATGAGCACATGTTTAGTGTGATTTCAAAGGTTGTACAGGTGGACACTCTAGTCTTTATAAAGGCAGACAATCATGACCCTTCACTGTAAGCATCTGGTGGAAACTATGTGTGTACCGATCAATCGGCCCCGATACTAACATATGAAACTTTAAGATGCCTTAAGGACGTTTTGTCCTAAGACCCCCTTCCAAGGTGGCTTGGGAAAACTAAACTAATATCTCTGTATTGCTTCGTGGTGTAAAAGGCTAGATGTCTCTGAAACACACACACACACACACACACAATATTTACATTACATTATTGTTGTGGTATCTAGCAAATAAAGTAATAATGGATACCTGCAAAGTGAGTCTCTGCAGACACCTGTATACTGCAGAATTTTTTTAAATCTCAACTTTATAAAGCCTTTTTAAAAATCAATATTTTTCTTCACCAAAAGCTATGCGTCCCTGTGGATAGGTGGTGCAGAGAAGAAAACCAGTTCTGCTTATTGTCCACGTTCATTTTCATACACTGAAGGACCATTCACTGACTTGAAGTGACTCCCCTCAATCAGCAGCGTTGACTGAATGATTTTCAATTAGTAAAAACTAACAAGGAAAGAAAAACAAATCAGTGAACAGCGTTGCAAAAAACTAGTGTCACTGTCAGCTGAACCTGAGTTTATAAGCTACGTGTTCATAACACCAGCATGATGGGTCATAATGTCTTGTTCTATGCATAACAATAGAAAAAGTCTTATTTTGAATGAATGAAGCAATAAATTGCATACTGGCAGGTTTCAAGTTTCATTTTTTCCACCATCATTGTTATACGTGGCCTGAATGCACAGATCAACTACTTGCTCCCTGACCCCTGGATGCTTCTCTCATTACGAACTGACATTGGACGTGAGGACAGGGTTATTGTGTGTGCAGGCTGACATTCCAGAGAGGCCAAAAGAGGTCCGGCAGAATCTGAGAGCAAAGGAAAGGGAGGAAACGCTTTTTCACAGAGTTGCATGTCCACCCAACCACCCACACACAAATGGGATATTTCTACTTCCCTGGGCTATTTGTTTGTCCATTCTGTCTCCTGAAAAAGGGAAGTAAATGTTAGCATGAAGTTTGGAATGCAGACAAAGATTTTGGATGATGAAGTCCCACCATTCAGGAGCTGGAAGTGATGACTCTGGAGACATGTTATTATATTTGGTTATTTTTCTTTATGACTGAGCAAATGCGGGAGGATATTTTATACATATCTTCTTGCCACTTGTATGTAAGTTTGCTTAATCTCACTAGCCAATCAGAAGATCCGAACGTGCTTGTGTTGGGAAACAAATGAATGAGAGCAGATCCAGGTCTAGATTCTTGATTTGATACTTTTATAAGCTCTGCTGCAACCTCAGAGGTTTATACCTTATAATAAAAAAATGTGGAGGGAAGTATCAAAAAAACAACAATCCTTGTGCTTTAAAGAGACAATTTCAAAATAGAAGGGTTTCTGCAACTTAAAGTCAAATTGAAGACTTTTGAAGACATAACTAAATGAGATTTAAAACCTAGGATAGATAACTCTGGACCCCAACCCTATGCCCAAGACTTTTAAGGCCTAAAATTAAACTCATTAAGTTTATGTTTTATGACTTTTTAAGATCTTGCAGAAACCCTAAACTAATAAGTATGGACACTTTCGTAAAAAATAAAAATATGTAAAAAGGCACAGAAATTAACAGATATACACACAAAACCAGACAATTAAAGGGAATATAATGCTTGGTAAAACAAAGCCACTAGAGCAACAAACACGTGCACTATTTTTTTCATTGGCTTTTCCAATTTATGTTAGTTAGTTGGATTTTAATAGAATAACTCGGGCCCTTTTTTGTGAGTGCAGGTGGCAAAATTACAGAGCAGCTCTGTAGGAGAACATATGGCTTTATTTTAACTCGGTTTAAATCTTTAGTAAATTTAGGAGCTTCATACTGTGGGATTAAAGACATTATTAAACAATCAAGAAAGTCAAAAAAAAAAAAAAAAAGCAGTTCATAATTTTTTTTAGCTGTAACTTTAAAACTGCACTGATAGGCATTATCTCTCATTACCTCTTGGTACAGATATTTCAGTTTTCCTTTTTTTTGTTTTTTTCTTTTTACTTGACAGCTTAGGTACATAGTACTCATGGTGCACACCAGTGCAGCTCTATAGTATTTTTTTAAGAAAATGTAAAACTTGACAGATATATGATCCAGATATAATAGAAAAAAACAGGAATAAAGTCTAGAAACTCAAATATTTTTCACTTCTGGTCCTAAGTGAATGAACGGAAATGTCAACCTTGGTTCAGGAAATACACAGTGAGCAGTGCCAACTTGGTAGCTCAACAAGAAACATCTCTACTGAAACATCATGAGATGCAAAACACAGCTCAACTGAAAGGGCAGTAGGGGAAGGAAAGGGGAAGAACCTGAAACTTAACCGCTAAGAGAGAAGGGAAACATTCTGGCTCAGAAAGCAGGGTAGGAAAAGAGGACGGTGACAGGGGTGACATTAGGTGAACCCTGCCACCTCATTAGATCAAAACTCCATGTAGAAAAAACACAATGCTTCATACCTTGTACTCTGCTATGGCTTATACAGCTGGAAAATCAATTTCACTCTGTGGAAGCCAGACACATCATACTCAGAGGTGCAAGGTAATGACATCAGGAAGCTGTTATTGTGCACACCGTTCACACTGCAGGACATACAGTAGGAACTGAAACAACTCATATCCTTATTTGGTCACCATTCGATGAGCCCAATACTTGAGACAGCCGCAATATAATTTTCCTACATACATCAAGCGTGGTTATTGGTATAGTTATTGTACACAAACAAATTCCATCCTGCTGTCAGTCCCTAAAGGCTGTCTTAGAACTCAAACACATTAAATAATAAGTATGAAGATAAATGTAGGCTTTGGATATTTGGACCACAGTCATGTTAGAAAGGCTTATGGCATGAAAACACACAGTTTGTATAATAACGGGAACATATTTGCAATCTCTATAAGATGGGCAAAACAGATTTAAAGGAATAAATTATAATTCCATACATTAAATAATACTTTTTTTTTTTATACTTTCTCAGAAAACAACTATCTTTATCCGTGAATACAAGCTCAGGCAACTTTAGCATCTCACCAGCAGGTGTCACCAAAGCTTCATTAATGAACAGCAGCCTAAAATCAGATGAACTAAGCCTGAAAATATTACCTACCACATTGACCCATATTTCTTTAAGAACTTTCTTTTCAAGAAACTGGACATTTTTGCAATCTGTTAGCGGGCTCTTGATCAATCGGTCTAATAAATGTTTTGTTATTCTTTGGACTTTAGCTGCTTTCTGACCCATTTTGAGGCCAGTACCTGATCAAAATCAGAGAGGAGGTTGGTTTGCTTAATAACCTAACTTTGCCCCACCATACATTCACACATAAAAGGGCTCCTAGACCTAAAAAATATTGTTATAAATACTTTTCCTTTCCAATGCCAGTTCTGTTCAGCAATATTTCCTTATTATGCCACTAGAGGGCACCCTTTACCCTTTAACTAGTAGTTGATGTTGCGGCAACAGGACTTGTTTTATTAATATTCTTTTAATAGTTAAATATATTACATTTCAGAGCAAGAAAGAATATTGCACAACTTACGGAGTGCAGATGAGGTAAGAACCTCTCCAGGTCATTCATGTCTATTCCGTCGTCTTCTGCAAACTTGCTTTTGTTCATGCTAAAAGGGAAGGCATAAGATAGAAATTATTAGTTACTTTTAAACACTATGAGTATAATTCGCATTTCATATTTCTGATGCTAAGAAGTCATCAAAACCACACTGACTAATTGATCCAAATACTACAGATGCATAAAGACAGATCTTACCCCTCTCTGTCAATGTGTGGCAGCTGCTTTGGCATTCCTCTGAAGGGTTTCCTGTGGAAATGGCTGAAATCCAACTTTTCTGGTTGTACATCCCAGCCTGCACCTCTACAACAACACAACAGAGATACAGAGTTTTTGCACATGAACAAGACAAATCAGGAAAATTGTGATAAAGAAGGTAAAGATAGTTAAGTAAACGGTGCCTCAATTAACTGCCACATAGAAAAAGTATGAATGGAAGCTTCCACCTCTCTGCCTGCTCAGACGCTTTTCTCCTAAGCTCCCTGCTTGCTTGCATTCTTATACTCCTAACTTTTTATCTCTTAGCCAAAATTACGGAAATATTGGACTAAAACAACTTCTTACCAGCGACTCCCAAGGATTATTATTGTTATTCTTTTTTTTTTTTTTTTTTAAAGGACTTTGATGTTTTTATAATCGAACTCGAAAGCAGGACAAGTTGACGCCAGCTAATCAGCACAAAATGCCTCCCTTCACCACAGAGGACTTCGACAAACTTTTACAGAAATTGGCTGTTTTGTAGATGAAAATCCATGGACTAGAAGTGAATGTGGAGGTGAATATGGGGTACAACGATGATTCAACTCTGCCTGTGATCCCAAACATTGACAGCCAGCTCATCGACTCAGCCAGCAATCAGAACACTGAGAATAAACCTACCGGATGACCCCCTGGCATGTTTTAGGGGCATGCCCAAAAAATCAAGGTGGACGACTCACTGGAAGATCTCAGCAATTAAATAAATTAGAATGGCCAGAATTACAGAGAAATGCCCCCATTTCCCCTGGGAAAAGGAGACTCCGACAGCGAGCTGCTGTCACAACAACTGATAGGAGTGAGACAGCTGGAAATAATGGAGTTCCCCTCCAAAACAGATTTACCCCACTACAGAATGAAAACCAGGAAAATGATCCATCTTCTGAGAACAATAAAAGGTTTGAGAACAACCTTCATTCTAAACAGTTTTCTCCTAAATTGCCAGAGAAAATTGCCCCACCGGACCAAGAACCCTAATACTGGGCAACACAGCTGTGGATGGAATTACAAACTTCTGCAACAAGAAAAACACAGAAGTTATGATTGGTACCAGTAACGTGGTGTCCGATATCTCAGAAAATATTCTTGCAATGACAGAAAAGCGAACGTCTCTAGAAAAACTTATTATACACTGTGGAGCCATGGATGACGTGGCTAAGAAAAAATCAGAAGGACTGCAGGAGGATTTCACTCGTTTTCTGAATATTGTTGGAGGTCTCAATATCAAGGTGTTTCTCAGCGGACCCTTTGCACCGATTTTCTGTGGAGATGAGATTTTTTTGAGACTACTGATGATTAATACATGGTTGAAAAAAACATGTGCTACTACACCTGTGAACTTCATCGACAACTTTAATATTTTTTGGGAAAAAAGACAACCCTTCAAGCAAGGTGGTTTCTGTTTGAACAAGCCGGGAGCCAGACGTCTCACATCTAATCTCTTCTATTCTATTCAGTAAATAATCCGCCAGCAGCTTCGACCTTCAGCAGAGAACATGGAGTATCAACAACAATGATAACGCTGCCTCCAACAGCTCCAGCAGAAACAATCGGCCAGTTGGCTGAGAAAGAGAGGTCATCACAAAAGGTCTCCCCGTCGAAATCCACAGGAGAAGTGGACCCCCCCATT
>JAHUTJ010042338.1:0-19898 GCA_036250325.1 Characodon lateralis
TGTTGTCAGCACATTCAACTTTGTACAGAACAAAGTATTCAATGAGAATATTTCATTCATTCAGATCTAGGATGTTATTTGAGTGTTCCCTTTATTTTTTTGAGCAGTGTATTAACCTGCTTAATGTTGTCAGACAGGTTATTTTTCAATGATTTTATAAGTCTAAAGGTTAGGGTCAGTAATCAGGCCAGAGTGAACAAAAACATGTGGTAAATTGAAGTTAATTCATGATTTAACAAGAGGGTAATTGCTTTTTCACATTAAGGTCAGATCGGTTTGGATAACTTTATGTCTTTATAAATAAAAACATGATTTAAAAACTACATTTACCGATTTTTTTTCCATTTACTCTGGTAATCTTTGTCTGAAAATTTGTTTGCTGATTTGAAACATTTACATGGGAGAAAAAAGCAAAATATGTGATGGTAAAACAAAGGCCTCATCCAGCCACTGGGTAGCATGTTATCCTTTCTGCACAACATGCCGCCCATCAGGGTTAATTTAAATGAAACCTGAAGCTTATGCTTCACACTTTGTCAGGCGCTGCAATGAAAGAGGGTGGAGAGACTGTAGGAGACAATGGCAAAAAGACTCCAACAAAACAAAACTCAGCTCTCACTTATCTGACCCACAAAGGTGCATGAATGCCCACCCAGAGCACAGCCCCAGTAACCCACCAACATGTGGGAGGAGACAGGAGGTATTGTCTTCCTGTGACTCGAGGTGGTCCGACTTCACAACCTGCTGTTCGGACCATCTTATTGGCTCTCTGTGGCAACAATCAGGCGCAAGAGTCTCCATGAACAGAAGAACAGAGAGTGCTGGAGCGGTATAACAAAACCCTGTGAGGATCTCTCCTTTACCTTCAGAGACAAACAAACAGAGAGGAACAAAGAGAGAAAGGTGGGAGGAGGATTCCTTTCAGTTCATTTACTTGCAACAGTTTAGCTGTGACGCAGCTACTTGGTTTGAGAAGGTCAGGAATCAATCCACAGGTCCTACAGCTTTAGGAGCCATGGAAGTAAATTTCTTCTGGTCTCATTAAAACATGTGAAAGAATGAGAAAATAGAGAATAGTTAATTATATAAAAATTGCCGTGTAAAACCTTTAAACTTTCATTCACTTTTACAATATTTTGTCAAAGTCTCTTTTGTCAAAGTCTCTTGACAATATAAATTAATATAAACTGTGTTTTTATGGCTAAGGCCCTGATTGGTTCCTTACCACGTTTTTTGGTTATGTTTTGATAAAACTGGTTCATCCCAGTGAGTTTAAATCTTTATTTGTCTTAATAACTCATTGCTAAAAGTCATGTTTAATCCAAAATATACCTTTTAAAATACAACAGAAAAAACAAATAAAGAAATAACACTCGAAAAAACAAAGAAAGTCTGTCTCAGTTGGATTAATTGAGGTCAGTTAGGTATGATTTAAGACTTTAAAGATGAATTGA
Organism: Characodon lateralis; assembly: GCA_036250325.1. Lineage (NCBI taxonomy): Eukaryota > Metazoa > Chordata > Actinopteri > Cyprinodontiformes > Goodeidae > Characodon > Characodon lateralis. The sequence continues at coordinate 1,455 of JAHUTJ010042338.1, forward strand.
TGTATGGTTTGGTTGAGAAGTTTTGGGTTAAAGTCCAAGAAGAAAAGTTGCTGGTTTAAAAAGAAAACATTCATCTCTTCTTCTGATCACTGGGAGGGAACAAACGTAAATGCAATTTGTATGTCAGTCCTAAATAAACTTTACCAAGCATGGTAGTGGTAGCATCATGCTGTGGGACAGTTTTGCTGCCAGGGGTACTGATGCATTGCACAAGGTGGATGAATTAATATAGGAGGACTACTGGCCAATTGTTCAACTTCAGCTTGGAGAGAAATGTCTGGCTGTTCCTTCTAGACCCCTCAACCTCACAACACGATCATGGATGGAATTCGTCCTAATGGAGAAATTTCCAATTATGTTTGGGTAATACACTCAAATACAAGCTTGATTGATTATTTAAGATGAATAAATACTTAAAACCTAGATTAAAGTATAGAGTAGAGTCATTTCTGTATGAGTTACACCATGTTTCAGCTCCTGCTTCTAACCCTAATCATTGTTTCCATTGATGGGAACCATCAGATGGTTTTAAGGAACATGCTATTTTTTCTGGGTATGATGCTCATAAAAAGTCAGCAGAACAAATCATTCTCTAGCTGTACACACCCAAATACACCCAACTGCCTTGTTGTATCAGCTACAACCGGTAGTAAAATGAGTATAATGAGCATAGTAGCTCCACACTGAGGCGTTGCATTTTCAACCAAATGGCTCTGTCTCCCCCTCCTTGCTATTAACAGTACTACATGTGTAAAAGAAACCAGTGTGTCTGAAAAAAACCGAACCAACGAGCTCAGTTGTTTTTCTTTAAGTGAAACATTTAATATTGCTTTCACTGGTTCCGACATACAAAGTGCAAAGTAAACAAATGTAATCTGGTCCTTCAGTATTGTAAATGAATCATATTAGTAGAAAAAGCTGTAATAAAGTGGACAAAATGTTATTTGACTTTCAAAGACAATATTTGGATTTAAAAGACCTCTCATACAAAACAACACAACTTTGTATGAGGTCAGTTCCTATCAATTACTGCTGGTGAAGTTATGCATCGTCTCCACCGCAGAGCAACAGTAAAGTCTTCCTGTAGTCACCGCCGGTATCTCCCTGTAATAAACACACAGGCAGGAATAATTGTCGACCTTACTCGTATTTCCAACATGTTTTTGTGGGGCAGCGTATTATTTTTTGTGTGTCTGTACCTTGATCATTGAATGCAGAGAGCAAGCAAACTTCTTCCTGAACTCAGCTCGGATGTCTAACATGTCGACTTCACAGCGAGACACCATCACTCTAATTAGAGTGTTATCATCTGTACTTGCGCCCTAAAACAAAGATATACACATTATACTGTTAGGGCATTAGGTTAACTTTGCATTAAATACTGTGATGTGGCTCTCATTTCTTTGTTGAAATGGTGGACCCCAAAGTTAAATAATATTAGGAAAATATCAAATTGCAATCCTATTGTTAAAACATATTGCAATGATACTTAATGCTATAAAGCCCTAATTTCCCTCTCTACTTGCTTTCTTTTCCATCATCACAATATCAGCAGCTCTCTGTGTAAAGTTTAGGATATTAGTCACCAGGCCATACATCATATATGAATATTAGACACAGTGAAACCCCATCCAACTGACCATATATAACTATGGCAAGCAGGATTTGAATCCATGGCACCTGCAATGTTACAGCCCACCAAACACTGCATTCTTTGTAGTCATTTGAGATTGTGATGTTGTGCACATTGATCCTTCAATACAATTGTGATTCAACATACTGTGCAGCTCTAGTAGACCAGATCTTTACTATCACTGAGTTGATAAGGGAGTCATGGGAAGTTGCTGTAAAGGTTTGTTGGTGTAGATCAGGGGTGGGTGCTTAAGTCCAGTCCTTGAGAGCTACCATCCAAGAGGCATTCCTTCTCAAACACACCTGAATCACAGAACTGACACCTTAACAGGCCTCTGGAGAGCTGAATGACTGAAGGCTGACGAGGGACGTAAGATTAAGGTGTGCCGGAGAAGGGATGCATCTAAATGTTGCAGCCCGGTAGCTATCGAGGACTGGACTTGGGCACCGCTGGTGTAGATTCATCCAGGGCATCACAATCCCAACAGCTTGAAAAGAAAATAGGAAGTCCACAAATCTCCCATAAGAGAGAAAGGAACTTAAAATTGTAGAGGTATGGTCTTTAGAAGTTGTGCTTACCGGTTATTTGGTGCCTGCATGCCCAAAGCAGAAGTTATGTCTGGAATCTAATTTCCAGAAGCTTGGGCTCTGCCATGACAACTAATATGTCATCAACCCTCACTGATGTTTGCTGTTTTATGGCCAGGCAACAGTCCTAAGAACTGTTCCACTATGCACCCCAATATATAAATATATGTTGATCAATACTCAAAGTCAAATGAGTTGAATAACTAGTGTATAGTAAAAACATTATCCAGATTCTGCAGCTGTTTGTTGTCTTACCTTCATGGCGTGGTAAAGAGTCTCTGCAAAGTAGGCTGGGACACTCCTGGCACACTTCACTTCAAAACAAAAACAAAGCAGACAGTTATTTAAGAGGAAGAAACTGTGAACTAAACTAAAAGACTAACAGAACGCGTCTAAATAAAGTGCTGGTCAGTTTTCTTACCCACTGCTAGAAGCAGGTCCTTCAAGCTTCCAGATGTTTCTTTCTGAATGCTCTCCTCCATCTCAAATCCAGACATTTTCATGTAGGCATCGAACACTGAAATAAAGCTCCAGATTTCAGTTAAACTGAAGAAAGTTCACAAAGGTTGGCTGAGAACCTTAAGGATTCTGATTTACTGGCTCTAAGAACTTTTAATCTGTTTATTTTGCCTGTCAGTGTGTCAAATTATGGAGAAACACTTGGTCCAGATAATCATCACAGCTACAGGACGTCCAGAGTCCGTTCATCGTTTGTGTCAAAGACAAACCTTTCCTCAGGTGTTGGGCGCTCCGGTTTCCCAGGATGGTAATGAACGACTGTTCATCGGTTCCAAATTTCTCCTCTCCTGCTTTGAACAGAGCCTGCAAGCAGAAAAAAACAACAGCTCACCTATCAAATCGTTACAAACTGTAAATGTCCTTAGATTTATCCAATGAGATCCACTATGTCTGAGAAAAAATAAAGATCGGCCAATTAAAAGCAGCTGGAGTTGTTCAAAACAAGAGGACATCCAGCTGCCTTTAATGAAGCCTTGAGAAATGCTGTATATTGGATGGACAAGAATCTACGTCAGCAATAAAGTATATAAAGCATTAGCTAATTTACATAACCTATTCATGTATTCCACTCAGGGGTCAAGTTTTGTTCCTACTCCAATTTCATTAGAATACGGGAAGTACACTTTCAAAACACAGACTCACCTGAGCATCACTCTCGATGTTGCCCTCCTGGATTCCAGTCTGCCTGTTCGCCTGGAAAGAGATAAAATATATACAAACTGTTAAAAGAGAAGAGCAGAGAAAACAAGGGAAGAGGAAAGGTTCAGACTGACCTGAAGCAGAATAACCAGGAGTCTCTTGAAGTGACCTGAAGTGTCTCCACATACATCCTTCTCCAAGTCATCATCGTACTCTTGGGTAAACAGAAACACAATCACTTTCAAACACTTTGAAGCTGTCTTTTCCTCATAATGTGGTCCACAACAACCCAGACGTTTTAGCAATGAAATGAAGCGTGCTGACTTTGCTCTTTGGCGCTTAAAAACCAAACTAGCTTTTTTCACTAAACAAGAATTTAGCAGCAGTCTTGGCCGAGTACTGAAAAAACCCTATTAGATGTTTATGTTTGTACAGCTTCACAACTAAATTAGAGTGAAGTGATCTCAAAAAGTTTGAGACCATCTTAGAGAAGCAAGCTCAAAGCACAGAGATCCAAACCTACAATCCAGCATCAAAAGGAATGTAGGAGAGGTCATGTCCTGGATTCTGAAACCCCATCACACCAACAGATCCCCTTTTTTACTCCGATTTAACAGCACCGCTTTGGGGGTAACACGGAGAAGGTGGGGTGAGGGATGCTGGGGCTTCAGTGTTAGTCATAATGTTATGGCTGATCTAAATGTGCATGGGTGTTGATGTTCTGGTCAGAGCACCCGGCCTCTCCTCCTCAACCTTCTTCATATTTTCTGCTCAAACTCTTTGCCGTCTTAAAACAGCCTGGCTGCATTTGCACAAACAAACAGTTCAGGTGAATCAACCAACATCTCAGCTTTTCATCGACTTTCCCTTCAGTGTATCTAGAGATGCCCAAAAATAGGGAACCAGCGAAGCAAATTTTAGGAGCCAAACTATTACTGATATTTACACAGAGGTAAATATTAGTTCAATGTTAAACCTAGCTGCTGTGTCGGGTGGGAAACTGAGCGTTTGTGTGGATGCCTTACCTTTTCTGTAAGCAGCAACAATGTCCTTCACCTGCTGAGCTGTTCTTGAGGCAAGTATCTCCACCAGAACCTTCTCGTCTGTTCCTGCTCCCTACAAGTAAAAAGGGGCAAACGTCAAAACGTTCATTTGAGATTCCCTGAAAGCTTTCATCAGCCTCGTGTCTGTTACCTTGATGGCATTTCGAAGAGATGTCACATCATAAGCAAGAGGTGGAGTCATAAGAGCCACAATCAACGTCTCAAATGTACCTCCCAGCTCTCCCTTCAGGTCATTCACCAGATCCTGACATGAAAATAAGAAATATAACACCTTAAGGTTATCACATAAGCATATGATGCACTCAAAAATCACATTGTATGAGTATGTATTTTATCCTGTAAAGATTTGGCTTTTAACAAGTGTGTCACAAACATCCATCCACTGTCTAAACCTGCTTGTCCTCAACGAGTCATGAGAGGGATGGTGCCCATTGCCCAAGTCCAGTGTATATTGGCGGAGAGGCAGTCATGTTTTTGGACTGTGGTGGGAAGCCGGAGTACCCGGAAGGAACCCATGTGTGCACAGGGAGAACATGCAAACTCAGAAGGACCCCGGGCCAGGATTCAAACCCAGAACCTTCTTGCTGCAGGCAACAGTGCTACCAACTGCACCACCATGCAGCCCACTGTGTCACCAACAGTGTACAGATTTTCTACTGATGGCTGAAAATCATATCATGGCTTTTAAGTTTCTGCTGAGGATTTATTGTCTTTTTATCTGGTTTTTGAATGATTTCCAAAAGTATCAAAGTTTTTTTCCCCCTCTGATAAAATAATATTTTTATTGAGCAAAATAATGTAATCTGTGAGTAAATGCATAATGTATTTAAGTACATGAGTTAAGTGGGGATAGGATTTAATAAACATTGGCCTCCTCTTGACCCCTTTTAAACTGAATATGAAGGTTTTTTTCTATGTTTTATTATTTTTATCATATTTTTATCTGGTGACATTTGTTGTTTACATCTTCAAAATTAAGATTTCATTCATTCACGCATTTATTCATTCAAGACTTTTAAAGACTAATGGTGGAATGATTCTGAAACAATTCTCTGTTTCCATTCAACTCTGAAGTCGAAACTTCCAGTTGCAAGTTGGAGAAACACTGGGATTAGCTAATGCTCTGGTCAGCTGCCATGCTAGCTTCTATTAGCAAACTGACTGTAGGTATATCTGTGCATTAGATGCATTGAAATGCTCTAACATGTGTTCACCACCAAACGTTCAAAGGTTTGAGATACAATCTCAGAAATCAAAATAAACAGTTTATTGCTTCTAACATCACTATGGTACGGGTGGACTTATTGGATTTTAAGGTCAGTTAGAAAATTATATTTAAAAAAAAAGTGGTAATTCTGTCTTCTGTAGCACTCAAGATGAGTTTTACGAGTTGAAACTTGTAAACTCCAACTTCTGAGTACAAATGAAGCTCACTAATATTCCTCTTCCTTTCTGTTCAATTGATTCCTCTAAAACTAAACTGCTGAAGCTGCAGCTTTGATATTGTTGCATTTCTCAATGTCAATCTGCAACAAATGGTTAAATCGTACAGATCACACAGCCTGATCTGGCTTTTTCCCAACAGATATTTGATGGCTACCAAGGCAACATACACCACCTTTTACACTAAACGTTTCCACCTGTCTTGTAGACAAGAAGCAATATTAAAGCTACCCTATAATCAAAAGAAATCATGCTTAATAATCAAAAACATTGAGCTGGCTGATTTCCATTGTGTAATATTTAAATTGAACTCTAATATTCAATAATGATATTCACCAAAGTAAACACCCGCATAAAGAAACGACTTTGCTTTTTGTTAACTTTGCAGTAAAATACACAAATATATGCAATGTGCTGTTAATGCCACTAGATGTCCCTATATCCTACGGACATAAAGATTGACTTTACTGCTGACTTCTTTTTAAATATGCTAACATACTTTCTTCTCAAATGGATGAACCCCTAATTTCTTTCCAGCTTTGTGAACGTCTCCTTTAAAGGAAAACGTTCCTGAAATAAACCAAGGAGCCAGCCTCCCTTCACCAAACATTGTATGATACGTCCACTGACCTATAGGGGGCTCTCTTGTGTGTTAGCAGGCCTGCAGTTAAACATTATGCACAAATCTGTTAATACCTCCTCATCAGTGGACTGCATAAAAGCTTCAGTCACACGGTGCTGCACCGCTTCTCTTTCGGCATCTGATTTTGAGTGACTGAGAAACTCAAGTCTGTGTACTGATTGTCGGACAATAACTGGTTAATCTTGTTTTGTTTAATTTTTTGTCTGACAACAGGTTAATCTTGTTTTGTTTAATTTTTTGTCTGACAACAACAGGTTAATCTTGTTTTGTTTAATTTTTTGTCTGACAATAACTGGTTAATCGTGTTTTGTTTAATTTTTTGTCTGACAATAACTGGTTAATCGTGTTTTGTTTGATTTTTTGATATAATAGATCTTGTGTTACATGGGACGTTTGGTAGGGGTTCTTCACCATGTTCAGTTCAAGTATTGTACTTTGTTGTGGTTAGATGAGACTTGCTTTTTTTATTAGTCAGAAGGATTGTTTTTGTGTGTTATTTCAGAGAGCCTAACATTTGGAGATCCTAACATTTATGGCTTTACAAATATTTAAGCGCTGTGTGAATTCTAATTTGAGTAAAAAAATATAGATATATATTTCTATATGTATATCTATTACACTGAGCTGAGTTTTGTTCAGCAGTTTTAAGTTTGTTAGTTGATTAATTCAATTATTAATTTAGTTACACAGTGCTATTGGAGAGAAATGTATATACTTACATTTTGGAGTTGTATCGCTGTAGTTTATGGAGGAGCAACACCGTCATTATTTAAAAGGTAAACTAATGTCAACAAAGCATTCGAATTTAAATTTTAAATGTGAATTTCTCCTAAAGGTCCTACAGTCAGGTGATGTAAATTTGAAGATTATTCTTTTATTTTTTTACATTTAATGACTTAAATTCATGACATGGATGTTAAGGGGTCTGTGTGATTTCAGTTCCACTCTTCATTATGGGTTAAAGGTGAAGCTCTACAGGAACCTGTGCAGATCAGACGTTGGACAGGCAGTCTGACCTTTCCAAACAGAGTCTTGTAGGCAGCCTTGATCTCCTGCCGCTGGGCGTTGCTGCGAGCAGTCACCAGCTGCAGGATGGCAGCCTCGTCGGTCCCTACGGCAACAAGCACCATGGTTACTCAGCAGAGCTGCGATAATGACTCTCACATGACATCCATGTTACGTAACATAAATAACAAGCACACTCTTTTCAGGAGGATTCTTGGTTGATTCAGTTTAACCCACATAATTAAGCTCAGAGTCAAAGTCAGCAGGTCTGTGTGAGCCCACAGAGGAGCTTCATGTTACGCTCAGCTGCTCACGTGTCCATGACTCACTGCTGTCTGCGTGGGTGGAGATCCCTGCCTACTACCCTGCGGCCCATCAAAGTGGAACTCCCTAAGACATTCACTGGTCTGCTGGAGTTTTAGTGAAAATCTTACCTAGTCCTTTCATGGCTTTGTGCAGAACCTCCGCATCTGCACTGGCGTTGAAGTTAGCACTGGCTTTAACAGTTCCTCTGCTGGCCTGAAACCAGGAAATTATGGACAAATTATAGATATTTTATAATTTCTTTAGCAGATTCTCATCATGTCATCTAACACATTTTGCCACCTTTAATATCAACTTTTTAGGAAAGAGAATCAAATATTCGTCACCATAAAATAATAGAATAGGTTTATATGTACATTAATGGCATTGCTGCAAATACACCAGAGTTAGCCAAAAAGCTATTTTTTTTATCTGCAGTCCCTGAACAAGAAAACAACTCAGCAAGATAAACCATCTGCTATATGTACACAACCAACAATTAAAATGTAAATATTCACAAAAGACTAAGTAGGATAATCAGACATTGCATTACATACTACCGAATGGGGAAAATGCTAATAGTACCAGCATGTAGTTAAAGCATTTAAACATATAGTATGCTAATTTAAACATATGAACATCTTTTCAGACAAGATGGCAGAAACAAAACCGGTAGGACCAGATATTAAAGTAGTAAAAAGTGCACAGATAAAAACATATAGACTGAATTCAGAATTTATTCAGACATTTAAATTTCATGTAACAATAATAAAAGTGCTTTACACACTAATGCCACATTTGAATTATAAAATACTATTAACTGAAATAAGATTATATACTTTTCAAAACCAGGCAGCAGGTTATAGTAGTGTTTGTGTTATGATAATAGTTACTGTATTTATATATTTGCCTGTAGAACATACTGAAAATGTTATTATTGCCAAACTTTGCATGACAAATTATAGGCTTCTTTTTTACTTTTTGTGCAGCTACAGTGCTGTAAAGTGTTTTCCCTCCTATATATTTCTTCTGCTTTTTTTTAAGTCCAAAACAAAAGGAAGGCAGTTAAAGGGCCTAGTTAAAGCTCAGACTGAAATCCAATTGAGATGCTGTGCTTTACAGCAATTTTTTGGGTTTTCTTGATTATTTGGGGAAACTCCAGAGTTCCTGCACACTGTCATAAAAACTTAAAATATTGTAGCCATCATGTAACCATGCAAATTCATTCATTTCTGACTGCTCAGAAAATCTTTACTAATTTAACCTAATAATTCATGATTTTTGAATTTTGTATTACCCAGTAAAGCTGACATCCTGCCGTGCTCTTTGTAAAATTATTTGTGAGATAAAAATTTTACCTGTTTTATATGAATGTCACAAAAACATGATTCCCTTTATGCAAACCAAACTTTGTGCATTCGAAAACAGTTTAAAGAAATTCCTACTGATAAGATAGACCTGTTAGGCAAACACTCTGTACACAAATAAAATGACTTAATAAGCATGCCTTATATTTGTGAATATTTACGCAATTTACAGCCGGTGGAAAATGTATTGCATTGTAAAAGACCACCACTGTTTGTGACACACAGATTTGGTAAAATATTTGTTGTGCCCTGAAAGGTGGTGGTAATTTTGACGTTGAAGAGGCTTTATGAAAAGAAGACAGGAGTGTACAATGAAACCCATCTTCTGATGCATGGAATATTGCAGATGATTTGTGTAAAAAAAAACAAAAAACAATAAAATCCTGTGTTTTGCCTTGTTTTTAAAAGTTAAACTATTTGAAGCAAATATTGAAGACCTCAGGTAGCTTTATCCAACAAATAGGGCGTGTCCTCATAATGCAACGCAGATGAGCATTTAACACTTTTTTCCATTTATTTTATTTTTCATTTTTTAAGGAAAAATAAGATGTAATCCTAATCAGGAAAGCACAAGAGGTGATTTTGATGCAGGAAAACAAAATGTAGGGGGAACAAGCAACATATTGCACTGCAGGCGTTGCATAAGTTAAAGGCAGGATTGTCACTAGATAGAATTAGTGCTCCTTTACAGTGTGTGCATGATACAGTATTGTTGTAAAGATAGAAAAAAATAAAAACCATTTAGGAGCACAGCCACCACCCTGCAAAAGAAACCAAGGTAAAAATAACAGTATGTAATCAAGGAAGCACAACTCTTACTCTGTCTGCTCTATTTAGACTATAGATCCCACCTCCGCACAGCACAAAAACACAACATATAATAATTTCACAATCTGAGAGATTCCTAGATTCAATAAAAGCTTTTTGTTCACGAGTGAGACTGTTTTACATTCTGCAGTGGTCCATTTAAAAACACCCACATCTCATATGGAAAGAACATTTCCATCACAGCTCCTCCCAGATACAGACAGATGATGTTGTTTCAGTTTTCAGGAGCCTTTTCAAAACCTGGAGATCTCTGAGCGATAAGAGAGATTAACTGTTATCTGCTGCAAACTGGTCACACCTGCTGGACTTGATGGGTGTTTCTGCATCTTTATGTATTTAGTGCAATCTGCTTTTTTAATTCAGTGCAGACACACAGCCGAAAGCAGTAGCAAAAGGCTAAGGAATTATTGAAATTCAGTTTCATTCTTATTTAACTGACCTGGATATTAGGATACAATTTGAAAACAGCAGACTAATTAGAGCTGAAGACAATACTGTAATAACCTTTGCAAAACAATTAACATCATAATAGATTTAACGATAATTAAATAATGTTGTTCTCAAATGAGACTGAGATTAGTGACACGTTTTTTCCAAGGAGCAGAGAAGAGAAACAAGTGTTTGGAGAGGAAAACCCTGGAATGCTTCTGAAATCCTGACCCTGAAAACATGGAGCAGAAAAACTGCCACTGAGGAGGACCGTGTCTGTTTCTGCCTGCAGGAATGCCAACATGCAAATCAGCTTCACTCTCTTCATCAACACACTCAGCATCACGAGCTAAATTAAATCTGGTAGGTCAGCTGGGGGCTCAGACAAATAGCTGATTAGGAAAAAATTGAACAATGGCGACCATGTCCACTGGAATGTGTGGCACAGTCTGCTGAGTGAGTTCAGACATGGTGAATCTCCATAAGTAAACATGAGCTGCTCAATTATAGGCTTCATATCTCTCCTCCATTCATGAACTGAGGCTCTCATAAAGACGGTCCATGTAGCCAAAGCTAAATGACAGAAAGAGCCCCCCATTAAACACCTTTTATAGTTAACTGTAAAATTAATTGAGATAATGAAAAGCATGGGTCTTCCTACCCTGCAAACCATAGGCAGCTCTAACTGGCGAATTACAATTTATTACCAACTTGTTGCAATTTAAAGTTTTAAATTAACACATTGTGGTGTTTTGAAATGCTGGATCATAAGAGCTATCGTTCCAACATGTTTAGACAGTTATTTAAATATTGAATATTGGCCTTTCTGTCATGCAAAGTAGTGTAGGTGAAATTTAAAATCTAAAAATGCAAAGATTTAAATACAAAAATATATATATATATAAATACAAAGGTTTTTTTTTTCTCAAATATTTCATGATGATATGTTCTGCAATAGGGTTTCACAGTCACCTTTGGAAGAAAAACAGTCCCACAGCATCATAGATCCTCCACCATACTTTAACAGTAGGCATAAGGTGTTTCTTCACATATTTCTTATTTTTTACCTCCGCACCAGACCTACGTGTAGTGTTTGGTTGCTAAAGCATTCAGCCTTAGTTTCATTTGACCAAAGCAGAAAGTTCAAGTTAAAGGTCCAGTTGGTGTTTAACAAACTCCACACTTTTGCGTTTGGGTTGGTAGGACAGCGAAGACTTTTCCCTGGCATCACTCTGAAACAACCAGTTGGCATGTAAATCACATCTAAATGTTGCTATGGAGTACTGGTGACCTCAAGGGATGTATCTCTTTGCTGCACTTCTCTGACAGTGAGCTTTGGAGGTTTATTTAGCTTTCTTCATATCCTGCTCATCGTGTGAGGTGACAAGATAAACCTGGATCCTGTTGAAACCTGATCCTGTTGTTGTAATCTTTTTAATTTTTGCATTTATTGTAGATATGGGCAAGATTGGGTGAGTAGCTGTTTACTTGCAGCCATTTCCTGACTTGTGAATTTCAACACACGTCTACTTGCTTAATTTATTCTGTAATTTTTTGGGGGGGTTTGCTATTATGAAGAGTGGCTTAGATCAATGGGCCTCTCTACGTTAAGGACGTTAAGGATTACTAATTAAACTTTTGTAAACGCCCTGAACAAGTTAAACTGGTAAAGTAGAAATTAAAAGTGCTCCAGTTACCAACAAGCAAACAAATGTGGCAGGAACATTATTTTGTTTTGTGCTTTTTTTTTCTGCCTCACTGAATAAATGCACTTAAATTTCTTTGGATTTTTCTAAAATGTTCTATGTGAAATTGTGCCAATGTTTTTATATATCCCTACCAGGGGTGCAAATGAATGTGTTTGTATTTACTTTTACATGTAAAAATCCCGAAGTGTGAAGGCTTTTCTAACCAAAGACCCAGTGAAGTATCTGGAGACAGTTTCCAACCCAGAGACTGAAAACGTGGAAATGAGTACATTAAAGGCAGGGACGGATCCAGGGACCCACCCAATGGAAACAGAGCCCACACCAGTGAGTCATTCACCAAACTTCCCCAAACTAAATCTCTCTGGGCTGCCACATGCGCATGCGCGAACACACCCTTCATTGCACATAAAATCTGATGAACCTTCAATGATTTGAAACATTAATGTAGTTAGAAATATTCATTTAAAATCAACCTAATTATAACAAGTTACTAAAATATCTACTTTACATGAGTAGTTATTTAGAAAAACTGAAATAACTGCCACATAGTTTAGTTTAAAGCAGAACAATGACTGTTTAGACCGTTGAACTCATTGTTTGGCGTTTTTAAATAAACTTTGTTCATAAACCTGCAAACCTGCTTGACAACAAACACAGAGGGAGGTGGGAAATAGCTGAGGATTATATAATGAGCGGAGTGGGCATGGCCACAAGTTTAAAACCAAGGAGACACATATTTGCATAAATACGTGTATGTCGTCTTCTGTGATAATACCTGAGGAGATGTATGAAAGGACTTACCATCCTGAAGATGTTGGAAGGTTTTTCAACAGTGGGAATAAAATCTGTAGGAAAAATGGGCGTTATTTTACCACAGGAAACAAAACTTAGACCCAAACATCCATTTTTAACTTCTATCAGCTTTAATCGTGTTTCCTGCTCTGTCTGCTCTCTGGTCTGGCAGCTGTTAACTTCTCCAGGACCAGATGTTTTTATCCCTCACATGTTTTCTTGCTCCTCTCTCACCTTGCGGACGCGTAAAGGTTTTCCGGATCCTGGTCTGTCTGAGCGGGACTTATCGCTGAGCTGTAGCCGTCAAGTGAAGCTCTGAGAGCAGCCTGCAGAGAGAGACGAGGAGGAGGGACCCAACTAACATAAACCGTCTGTAGTTTATGGACCACACCCCGGTGTGTCCCATGACGCTGCGCAGCCGTTCCTGAAGCATTTCTAGGAAATCTTTTCATAAAGCGACTCACAACCATGATTTCTTTAGATTTTGCTTCCAGTCATTATGATATTTTAAAGTGGTCTAAAGCAACAGGTTTTCAACCGGTTTCTGGAGCTCCTTCAAAGTGTTTTTTTTACTTATTTTCTGTCATCACAAAAGTATTCATACCCTTTCAAACTTTTTAATGTACCTTCACGTTACAAACCCCCAACTTCTATGTGTTTTATTGTGATTTTACATTATAAAGTAATACAAAGTAGCAAGTGCATAACTTTGAAGTTTAAAGGAAATTATACATCATTTTGATTTTTTTTAAGTGGCTTTGCTTAACCATCTTTCACTACTAGCTACTTTATAGCTGCAGGTTTTTAGCTCAAGCTCAGTCAGATTGGATGAATAGAGTCCATGAACAGCAATTTTCTAATCTTGCCACAGATTTTCAATTGGATGTAGACATGGGCTTTGACTGGGCCATTCTAACACATAAATATGCTCTGATCTGTACCACTCTAGCTCTGGATGTATACTTAGAGTTATTGTCCTGTTAAAAGGTGCACTTCTGCCCAGTCTCAAGTCTTTATAGCCTCTCACGGGTTTTCATTGCCCCGTATTTACCTCCATTCATATTTGCATCAGCTCTGAGCAGCCTCGCTGTCTCTGCAGAAGAAAAACATCCCTAAACATTAGGCTGCCACCTCTGTGCATCACCACTGTCTGGCTGTGGCAATGAAGGATGTTGCATTCTGTATAATGGGAAGTGTTCATTTTCTGTCAAAATGCATGATGTGCCATATTCCTTTTAGCATGGATGGATTGAACAGAACTCACTTTGGGATATTTAAATGTCTGCACAACTTTACTCCTGAGCTGTTATGCTCGTTGGGCTTAATGAGGCCTTTTGTTTTCTAATGTTCTCAGACTTCACAGAATACCTGAATTGATACTAAGAATAAATTACACCCAGGTGGACTTTATTTATCAATTAGTTGTCTGTAAGAATCAGAGTAAAGGGAGGTGAACACAATGGCATGCTAAACGTTTCAGATTTTTGTTCATTAGTTTCCCTTACACTTCACCTTTAAGAACTGTTTTAAGGTGATCTGTCATAAAATCCCAAGAAAGTACATCAAGGTTTGTAACATGACGAAATGTGAAAAGAATCATCATCAAAAGGTGAATACTTGTGCAAGGCACTGTCTATGCACACACAACACTGGTTTAGAAAAAGGTTAGAAAAATGTTTTAAGCATGAATGATTTACAGGTCAGAGATAAAATGCCTTAATAAAAACCATTCCTCTAAAAACTGTCAGGTATTGGACTGAAAATACATGATAAAGGAGGAAACGTCCAAAGAAAATATTTTAAAGACCTTCAAGAACCCTGTGGAACAACAACATATCACTGTGAATTATTATACGATTCTCTGGCTCCTTGAAATACGGTTCTCAAACTTTTGCCCCGAGGTCCAGTGTCCTTTAGGCAATGCGTCTTTGATCCAACACACCTGAATCAAATGGCTGAACTGTCTCCTCGGCATGCAACCCATTTCTTCAGAGTCCTGCTAATGACCTAATTATTTGATTCTGACATGTTTGACCAGAAACATGTCAAAGCTGCAGGACCCTGGCCCTTGAGGACTAGAATTTGAGACCTGTGCCTTTAAAATAAAAGATAAATGAATGAGGAAAGATTCATTTTCAGCCTTGTGTTATTTTGCATGTTTCATAAAGGCAGGTGAAATGCCCTCAATATGGTGCCACAAGCATGAAAACGTCTTCCCATTAAGGCTGCAGAGAAAGGTGTTTTGTCAGAAAAACTATTTGAAAACATAATTTGGTTCCTAAAACCTAATTAGAGTTGGTAGGACTGACATACAGCCAGACAGTGGTTTATTCATGCAGCAGAATGTGAGCAACATTAAGGTTCACATACCCTGGAAATGTTTTTCTCACCACCTGACAAACATTAAATCTAACATTTGTTTATTTGTCTACACTTTGTCAAGCTCCTAAGCTGCAAAAGGCTCCACCCAAAGCAAATTCATATTCAAAACTCTTCCATATACACCTGTATTTCTCATACAATGTCTGGGCCACATACATTGTTTCATAAATAAAAAAAAAATAGTTTCATATTGCAGGAACAGCTCAGGTGCTGCAAAAGGAAGCCAGAGCTTTATAGGTTGCTGTATATGGACGCCTGTGGTTTGGTGGTGGGCATAAAACCAGACCTGAAAGAGAAGGATCCATACAGCTTAGCACTCGACGCATAGACACCCGATCCAAACTAACTCTTTAAATATGTATTAGTTTCAAATATCATTGGATGGGAGGGGCCAGCTAACAGGCAGAAAACGTTCAGAAGCATGACATTTATTACAATGGCATTTAAAACACACTAGAGAGCAGCACTTCAGGTCATATTGGTACAATGAAAATAATGGTCACTCAAAGTTTCAATTTCAACCTGATATTAAGGTCTAAACTAAACCATATATAGATGCTGTTATGAGGAGAGAAAACCAAAGTCTCGTCACTAAAGAATATCACCATGGAAACAAACTATGTTGATAAGCATTGTTAATTGTCCATTGTGGTGCCTTGTGGACTGGCATGCTGAAAATCCTCCTGGTGATAAGTCACTATTTCAACAATTAGCAAGAAACAGATATATACCCAAAGAGACAGTGTGTGTTCATCGTTGTTCAATACATCTTATAGGGATTTAATGTGACTGACCAACTTAAAATATTGGAAGGGAAACAGGTTTACGTTTTTTTTAAATGTGAAAAGTGTGGCGTGTCCCCATGGGTCAAAACTTTATAGAACCACCTTTCACCTTTCATTACTGAATGTCTCTTGCAGGTCTACACGTCTAGGCACTGAATTTTTTCACTAGTTTTTGTAAATGGCTCAAGCTCAGTTGGATTGAATCAAGAGTCTGTGGATTTAGGTCTGGACTTTGACTGGGCCATTCCAAAACGTCACTATGCTTTGATCTAAGAAGTAATTTTGCAAGGCACTATAGATTATATGTTGTAAGATGACAGTTAAAATATTAACATACAGTCACAGTACTACAAAGAGCCAATACAATGTCCCGAGTATAACGGATAATAGAGAGATTTAACTATGGTAGGAGCACGTTTGATGATAATTCCTTTCTTTATTTGTTTCCCCGTGAGGGAAGAAGTTACGCTGCAAACAACTTTCCCCCACCAGCAGTTTCTCTCTACTGTTTGAAAGTTTTTATTTCTTCCTTTAAGAATAAATTTACATTCTCTAAATAGTGAGATGAAAATTCATCTATCAGTTCCTTGTAATGATGTTCAGGCTCCTTGCCCTCATGTCTTACAATAACAAGTGTGATCAGATTATGTCTTTTCTGATTACATATTCTTTGCTTTGTTTGATTGTCGTTATATAAGCAAGTGAATACATGGACAGAAAGGCTGTGAATAAATTGCCCTGCGTAGTTTCCATCTGACACGGAAATGTGTGCGGTTAAAATAAACATACATACATACATACATACATACATACATACATACATACATACCTCTATTTTTGCGTTAACATTTTATCAGATGAAAACAGTGAAAATATACGTAAGAAGGTAACAAATTACTATTATAGACATGTTGGGCAAGCACGGTGTGCTCAGTACATTTGGGGGGGAAAAGAATTACAAATAACATGTGCAAGTAAAAAATGAATGTTACGGTTTCAGGTAACGTTATTGTTCAAACTCCATTCATCCTTGGTTACAGCGCCATCTAACGGACAGAGTAGGGAGGATCCAAAAAAAATAATAATTGGCTGACTCACTGGTAAAGACCATGCAGACAGACCATGTTAAACAATAATGATGTAGCTTAGATATTTATTGCGTTGTTATTACTTTGTGAAATATTTTTGTCATAAACTGTTTTCTTCGAATTCTGTGACAACTTATCTGTTTGTTGTGTTTACAGAACGTTTTATTCATTTTTACATGCAAATCTGAGGTTGGTGCTGTGTTCGGCCTATCTATTAAAGCCTGTTATTGGACATATAGAGAGATGTGCAAACTGCAGAATAAAAACATTAAAGTGAAACGTTTTACCGAAAAAAGCCTATTGGAAAATAAAATAATAATAACAACAAAAACCTACCACATATTCATATGCTAAAAAAGACAGCACACTTTCTTCCCCAATCAACATGTTTGAGTAATGTCCACATTACAAACTGGTGATTTAAAGGAAATAAAATAAACAGCAATATCAAATTATAAGAAACGCGTTTCTCCTTATTATTGTAAAAAAAACTCATAAATGGAAATGTGCATTTGTTTCGATTTTATTTGCATGTTCAAGATAAATAAATAAATGGCCAAAAACAACTTTTTCCTATATTCCTTAACAGGCACCTGATTCTGCAGGTGACTGTAGGGGGCGCTATTTTATCTATAACCCTTAAACGTTGTGCAACGGATTGATTGACCGCCATAAAATTATAGATTATCGAAAACATATAAAATAAACAAACAAAAATTTGGATAACTCACATTTTTAATCAGACCCTCACGCACACCATATGTGGAGGGTGATGACACGGCGTAATGCATACAAAGTACTTTGCTAAGCAAGTTGAGGGGTGGAGGGTGTGAGAATACGGGCACAAGATCTAATGTTTAATTTCTATTTGCTGATGATTTCATGTTTTTATCAGTTTAAGTGTGAAAATAAAATCAAACCAAAAAATCAAACTACAAATAGGTTTCTTTTTCAATTTACTCTTTCACGGAAGGACATTTTCCTGAAATCTATTCCTCATGGTGCATTCCAACTCACATTTGAACAGGAAAAAAGACGTGTTTTAAAAAGGGAACATAAAGGGGAAAAGAAAAATATTTTTATATTAATAGATAAAGGACAAGTGGATAGATAGATAGATAGATAGATAGATAGATAGATAGATAGATAGATAGATAGATAGATAGATAGATAGATAGATAGATAGATAGATAGATAGATAGATAGATAGATAGATAGATAGATAGAT
>JAHUTJ010042339.1:0-19890 GCA_036250325.1 Characodon lateralis
ACTCTGACTGCACTGTTCAATTGTTAGGATTAATTGGAATGTATGTACCTGACTGTTGTGAAGTGCCTTGAGACAACATGTGTTGTGAATTGGCGCTATATAAATAAAACTGAATTGAATTGAATTGAAAAGTTTAAACCGATAAACACATTACCTTTATTGTGATGTAAATGATTTTGGTTGTAAGAGCAGAAATTTTTTATTATAATTTCCAAAAAGGTTGAATAGGTAAGCATTTTATGAAATTATTAAGTTCTGTGCTGATTAATTTTAATATTTACATGAGTTATTTTATTTATTTAATGAACTGTAACTAGCTAGTGATTAGCTTTGCTCAGCCTGTAGACTTGAATCGGATCAAATCAAATAGTGAAACCTTTACAAAAACTCAACATCTACCTATATATGGTTAAACAAGGACATACATAAATACATATAATGTACATGTTAGATACTAAGTTTCCAAATTAGGGGCAGAGAACAAAAGAATGAATTACAGATTAAATTTGCTGGAGAAGCAGAAAGTTTAAAAATGTCAAAAGTTCCATAAAGAAGTAATAGATGATGCTAAGTAAAAGGAAAAAAGATAGGGTTAGCCCTATCCCTAACACTCACCCTAACCCTAACCCCTAACCCTAATTTTATTTTTTTTATTTCTTTTTTATGAACTAAAAAATTTACCAGACCCTAACTTTGAGATTTCCATAAAGCTGCCAACATTTCCAAATCAAACTGGTTCAACATCAGATAGTTTGACAGCTGAAAGGGATGAAACAGAGCTCCTGTACTGTCCCTTATTCAGAGATCCTGTTGTCTGCTGATGTATCAAGTGTTCATAGAAAACTTTTCTTTTAAATAGCTTCTTAGATCTCTGTTCCCTAAAAGACATTAACTTTGAATCTTCTGCTCTCATTAACAATTTCCACATCAGTGTTGTTGTCAGTGGGACCTGCTACCCACAGTTGAAAAACAGCTAGTTCTAGTGACCAGCAGATTTGTCAGTCCCTATTTTTTACTTTTTAATAAAGCTAATTGTTTCTCCCTGCTTTCAACCTTCATGCTACAGTGACCAACTAAGCTGCACACAATTGGTTATTCATTGGACAGCCATGAAAAAGACACACAACATAGCAACAAAGCAAATGTAATTTAAAAGTGTCACAGATTTCATTTATTGCTTTCTTTGAAATGTATTAGATCAATATCTCAGGACATGTGTTGATTTCACCAGGTTTTATGTTAAGTTTGAATTCATTTTTAAAACTGTAAAGAACAGACCATTCTCAGGCATGTTCTCCCTCTGTGTGTATGTGCCTTTTCAGGGCAGCTGGTTTCCTTCCACAGTCCAAAACATATGATTGATTAAATGTTGTCTATAAATTATCATTAGGTAACACATACAAATAATCCAAATGGTTCAAGGTCAAATAAACACAGGTTACTGTTACATCAATGTTGCCTGCCTACTTTGATGCTGGATTCAGTCTTGATGAAATAAAGTAAATCACTCAATCAGGATTCCGTCTTGCAATTTCCTTTTTGTAGAGCAAGAACTGCCCTGACACATGTAGGCAACCAGCTTCTCTTTGTGGTATTCCTGAAACATCACGACAGGACCTGTGGGGAAAAAAACATTAGGTTTGTCTGTGTTGTTCTGACAGCGGATTGGTGACTTGTTCATTGCGTAGCCCAACTCTCACTAGCCTACAGCTAGGATGGGCTGCATTGACTCTGACTGGAAGTAAGCCATGTAAGTGGCACCTGTTAGTAACATCACACATTTAAGTAACATATTGACTAACAACCGGTTTCTTTTAAGAATCTGGTCCCTGTAACCTCTCTACTTACCCAGTGCTAACATTAAAACCTGTCACGTGTTTTTACAAACAGTAGCACTTTTTTAAGGTGTCCTGTCTCAGCATTTCAGGCATTCTGATAGAGAAACAGGTTGTCTACATGTGCCAGGGCAGTTTTGCTCTAAAAGAAGAATATTTCAAACAATAGCATTTTATCTATCCTGCTGATGATGTTTTAACAAACTGTAGACAAGAGAGTTCCTGTCAGCATTTTAAAATCGAATACTATTAACCTGTGGGACAGATTCTTAGAAAGTTTTGTGTGAGGCCCGTGTTTCTCCTGACTATGGGCTGTCCTATGTGGTGAGTAGCTCCCATTAAAGTCTGTTCTTCTGTGCCTTGCCATCCACTTAAACCTATCATCATACATCTGGGCCTACAGAGGATGAAATTAAACTCTGTTCCATGCCAACTACACTCCCACATGAAGCTTCAAAACCTGGAACAGTCCCTCGGCCTTTTAGCATGACAATATTGCAGCCAAATCCCGAGGCACAAGAAAAAAGCTGCCACTAACAAAACCAGGGTTTCATGAGACCTTCAGTTCACTGACTCAGGTTTCAGTAACATTAAGCTCAGCCTCAAATCTCACAATGCCAGCCCTAAAGCCCCAACCTCATCAAATCCAGAGACGCAAGGTATTTACAATGAATTTCCAGAACTGAGATGTGAGTATTTCACCACTTGGACCCCAGGGTATTTTAAGACCAAGACAAATGACAACAAACCAATATTGTCATAGACCTCTTTTAGTCATTAAACATCTGCAGACATAAAATTGTATTAAAAAACAGTCACTATTAATCAATTTTAGCTTCTCATTGTTATTTCTGTTAGATAAATTAATAGAGAACACTTTGAAATGTAGCACAGTACAACACAGGGCCGGTTCTAGGCATGCATATATGAGGGGGCGGGCAGAAATGTGAAGGGAGCATCAACATGCGTTCACATTATACTCTGGCATGTTGCATGTTTATTGTTGTTGTTGATTAGTGTTTCCTTTTTGGGATTGAGGTAAAGTGTGTAGTGCTGTGCAATTTGACAGACTGGACTGGTTTCCCTCCAGTTGGGCTTCTTTTGAACACGGGCTAGACAAATATGGCTTTGGGCAGGTTGTTAAAATTTGGGATGCTTTCACAACATTTGGAGGGTTTTTAGAAATTATTCATGGGACAATTCTATCAAAATAGTTGCCATTGTGATGCAGAAATATAAAAAACCTGCACATCTCAAAATGTGTTATTTTACTCATATCAATAGTTATTTTGTTTTGAAAAAGAGAATCTGTCAAACTTGATATCATCAATCAGTGATGGTCATTGGTTTATGAACTGTCACTGTGAAATTATATCAGTCGATTTTAAACACCCAAAATGCTGCTAAGAGTTCATGCTTTTATAGCCTCGCCTTTGTTGGCAGTATGCTGCAAAATGTGTAAATGAAATAAATCTATGTTCTGCTATGCATCGTAATCAAAAGAGACTCACCGAATCAGGTGAGAAAACAGTATACATAATGTATACTGTATGACTGTGTTCTGACAAAATTGAAGTATTACACTGTACAGTGGCTTGCAAAACTATTCATACCTCTTGAACTTTTCCACATATTGTCACATTTAACCACAAACATAAATATATCTATTGAAATTTTATGTCAAAGATCAACAAAAAGTAGATTACAATTCTGAAGTGAAACGAAAATTATACATGATTTATTTTATTTATTTATTTATTTTTTTTTTACAAATAAAAAACTGAAAAGGGCATTGGTTTTCAGCCCACCTGAGTCAATACTTTGTGCAACCACCATTTGCTGGAATTGCAGCTGCAAGTCTTTTAGGGTATGTCTCTACCAGCTTTGCACATCTATTGACTGAAATTTTTGCCCATTCTTTGCAAAACAGCTCAAGCTCAGTCAAATTAGATGGAGGGCATTTGTGAACAGCAGTTTTGAGATCTTGCCACAGATTCTCGATTGGGTTTAGGTCTGGACTTTGACTGGGTCATTCTAACACATTATGTTTTGTTTTAAACCATTCCATTTTAGCCCAGCCTTCATGTTGAGGGTCGTCAACCTGCTGGAAGGTGAACCTCCGCCCCAGTCTCAAGTCTTTTGCAGACTCCAATAGGTTTTCTTCCAAGATTGCCCTGTATTTGGCTCCATCCATGTTCCCATCAACTCTGCAACCTTCTCCACCCATTTTTTTTAAAGAAACATCAGGCCAGAAGCCGCATAAAGTTTTTAGTAGAGCTATAATATTAAGCATACGTGGTTATTGTCTGACACAGCGAATGCGGTTGTTAAAACTAGGCTTTGCGCGGAAATATCTGACGGACGTCCGTGGAGACAAGTACGCAATACTATGTTTTGCCCTTAAGTGTAGAAGGAGGAGGGAGAGGCAAGGTGGGGGCTTGTGATTGAGAATTGATTTAAAGAAGGCCAGCGATTTGTTTGAGAGGGGCATTGCCCCCTCTTGCCCCTGTGTAAAGCCTGCCTTGGTCCAACATGCCACACAACTCTACAAATCTAAGCGAATTGCATGAGTAACTATCCCAAGAACCTTGATGTGAGCTTTTGAAGAAATACAGCCAAATAGTGAATTATTAAAGTGCGATGAAAGCAAATCTCTTCACCAGCTGGTCATTAAACTATTTTAAACTGTTGTAAGGCTCACAGGCATAATTTATTGTGAAGAAAACTTAACTAACAACGTTAATTTTTGTTCTAGAACATCAGTGAATTTTTTCTATTACTTTTAAACAAAGTACTTCAATATGGCACCTAGGTGTGGAATTGCAATGTAAATGTATGTGCATTTACATTGTAGTGTGATATTGTTATTCAAACTGGTAAAGATATTGGTAATAATAGACATTATTATCTACAACTGCAAATCTAAATGTCACACTGACAGTCTTTCTAAACCTGTTGGTGCCCAAATCAAATTGCTTGGTTTTTCTTTTTCAAATTGTTTGAGCTGGTAATTTGCACACATACAGAGAAAAGTGTTCTCAAAAAGCATGTGTACCCTTACAGATGTCTTTTGTTTTGATTTTTTCGTCACAGTTAAATGTTTCAGATCGTCAAAAACAATTTAAGAACAGACAAAATAATCCGAGTGAATACATAATGCAGTTTTAAAATGATCATTTCATTTATTAAGGGAAAGGAAGATATCCAAACCAACCTGGCCAATGTTTTGAAAAGTTATTTTAATTCAGCCACATTACAGGTCAGGCAACATCATGTCAGTTGAATTTAACTCTGGACTTTGACTTAGCCACTCTAAAATCTGAACTTACTTATTTACTTACTTATATATGCAAAGGATCAATTTAATGGAATGAACTTATCATTTAATGGAATTAATAGGGCTCTTTAAATGCATCATCAGGAGTATTATATAGGCTGATTAATATATTATACATCTTCATTGTGATGACTTTTGTTGGATAAGAGCCATTAATTATTTGACTCACTAGCCCTAGACCTGACCAGAATTCAAAAAAATTATGTTCTACCTCATTAAAACCATTCTTTAGCGCTGACAGGACATAAGGTCAGTTATTATATGAAAAACAGTCTTAGTAAAACAAGAAAAGCAAAATTGTACAAAATACCTGAAAAAAATCATTTCTGAATCATAGCTGGTTATTTTACTTTTCTGCTTAAATTTTTCTACTCTTTAAAAATGCTAATTTACTTCCACTAAAACATGAGTGTTTTTAACTTTATAATCACTTCTTACTTTTGAAACATTAGCGATGACCTTAATGCCTCCCGTTGCTTTTTCCTAAAATCCATTAGGTAATTAACATCAATTCTGAGGCACATTTTGGGAAAAGGTTGTAATTTATGTCAAAATGTCTCTCTAATTTTAGGGGTTTTTTCTTGTGTTTGGTCTCCTGAGAGTTTATAAGCAAATATATTCTTTGAATAAATTAGAAAGGAGGACAATAACAAACCACTGAGAGATTCAGCATTAATATATTATATTAAGTGTTATTTTCCACTTGAAAACACAACAAATTAGAAAAATAGAAAAATGTGAGCCTTATTGATCTGTGATGTTGAAGTTAAAACCCATAGTACAGCAGGGTTGTAGTCTGTTAATTAAAAGCCATCTCTATACTGTAGCTGTTAATGCTCCGCAATGAAGCCAAGGGTGGTCTACCTTTCTGGCATCATAGGTGTAATTCGCTTTTTCAAAAACCACATAAAAGTACCTGCAAAATACACAATTAAGTTATTGTCAGTATAACTGTCCCCAAAGAGTGTGTAAAAGAAGGGTGCATAACAAAGAACTTTCTTTATATCTTCAAACTGAGCCCTTTAGCTCAAATTAGGATGGGTTATCCAAACAGTATGTTGTGTTTGCATATTTTGTACCTCTGAGGTTTAGCTAGATAATTGTCTTCCCTTCGTTGTTTAAACCAGTCCACATGAGTGAGGCGTTTTCTTCATACTGATGCATCTGCTGCAGTAACCTGCAGACGCAGGGAAAACACAACCACAAGCATCAGTCTTTTCAGATGAATTCATTTTCAGTTTGAATTAGATTGTAAGCTGTCTGTGAAAAAAGCCAGAACATGAGTCAGCTTGTTGATTCACATGTATTATCTTTACAGGACTTTTATCTGTCTGTCAATGTTGAAGGCAACATTTGAGTTTGAGCCTGAACACTTATGGAGCATAAATAAATAAAAAAGCATTTTCTTTGTTTTTCAAAGCAGATGAGTGATTTTAAAACACACTTTTCTGACCATAGAACCTGGTGTCCCATTGTTGTAAAGAGAAAATAGATTTTCTTTGCAAAAAAAGAAGAAAATGTAAAATGAATATGTGGCCTCTTATTGACAATATTGAAAAAGGAAACATGTCTTGTAAATAGGTCAAAATGACCTCACACACTAAAAAGAAATTCCTTTCCCTAGGATTGTAACAGAACCTAGGGCAACCCAAAACTGAAGAACGTAAACACAGTACATGGCATGGAAGTGAGCTTGTGGTAGTCGGTCCACATAAAAATAACAACGCTGTTCAGAACCGAAGCTATGTAAGGTATGGCTACCTAATTGCTTCACAAATCTTTTTTTTTTTTTCTTCATTTTAACATTTTGTCGCTATTAGTCAGTCAACAGTACAATGAATTACAGACAAACTGGACTCACCATAGAATGTTTTTAAATCCTTCTGTAGTGTGCTTGTATGATAGGTTTCCAAGTTACTGCCTCACAGACAACATTTCTCCTGACTTCCTACCCCTCACTGGAAATGCTGCCAAATAAGATCAACACTTTATGAACTTAGATTTGAGCTGGAGGCTTTGCTATCAATACTTTTGTCTTGAGTGACCACTTTGTACTGCATCGTTACCAGAGTTGGATGTTACAAACATAATATCACTTCTCTTCGGCTTGTGATGAAAAGTCTGGCTGTTTTCAAAGAGTCTACTCATTTTGCTCAACTCCCTTAGCAGTGTTGGCACTTGTGGCTCCCAAATGCATCCTCATTTAGAAAAGAAAAACGCCTAATTTTGCAATTATATGTAATAGTAAGCATGTTTTTATTTTGTGGTCCGAGCAGGTTGTTGTTGTCTCTGCTATGACTGATATTTTAATGTTACAAAGTAGCTTTGCAGGGACCAATATTAAAACTAGATCACTCATCGAGCACAGACCTTCGCCAAGGCAATAGGGTCATTGATGACTGTCAGCTTTTTTCCATACTGATGAGCACTGATGAGTGGTTGACCTCTGGCCACTGTAAGGCAGCTGCTGAAAGGGTCACAAACCATGTGCGAATTTCAAGTTGTTGTACCATGGTCTGGCAATAATAAAGAATCCTTAAAAAAAATACTGGATAAAGATGGTGCTTCACTTCACCACCAAAATCAAATAATCTGTTCCTTGACCTAATATGTTCCTTGTCTAAAACTTTCATCAAAATCGATTCAGAACATTTTGAGAAAGTTTGCAAACAGACAGAAAGATAGACAGACAAATGCTGACAAAAACATAACGTCTTTGGCAGAAGTAGCAGCCTTTTTTTGTTTATCGCACATTACTTAACTTTTTCTTGACTCTCCAGACGCTTTGTGTATGTCATATGCACCAGGCTTGGCTGTCCCAAACAGGAAGGGACTCTGCTTTCTCACAACAAAGAGTTGGCTCCTTGAGGAAGCTCATTCATGACTGACCCATCCCTATCCTTTAGAACTTTCAGCTCAGTTATTGATGGCTTTGTGTTTGCTTTTTTCCATGTATGTATTTCTTGATTTCAGACATTGAAATGAATCTAACAACGATGAAACGCCAGCCCGAATACAATGAAATGTGTTTTTTTTTTATGATATACTATGCCCTTTGGAAGACCTGACAGTGAAAGGTACTTGAGTATACTCAGTCTAAAATGTTAGTGCTGTCTCCTGAATGTTATTCTTATTTCGGGAGCTATAGTGTCATTTTGTCTTTTACCCTTCACTGGATCTAGAGCGAGTAGATTCACTTTAATATCATCTCATTATGCTCTATATGCACATAAGTGCCTTCACAGCATTGCTGTGACTGCAGAACACTCTTACCTTCTAAATGGTGAGTGTAGAGTAAGCGCATTTCGTCTTGCAGTGGCACTAGGTCACCTTGCAGACGCAGCTGAGGTATTAAGAGATTAGGGACAGCAGCTAACCCTGTCGACGGTTCTGGTCCACTGTGTGCAGCTGCCTGCCCGGACTTTAATTGGCTCTGGTGGCAGCAAGTGCCCTGCCGTTACTGAGCCGAATGCTGGTTTAGGGTCAGCCCCAAACTGCTTCTTCTTGTCATCCTTCCTGTCAGCCTGAAGGTCAGCGTGGTAGGAAGACTGGGTCTCACCTGCTTAATACAGGGTGTGAACAGGTGTACCGCAGTGACATGTGGATGAGTTGGGAGCTTTCAAAGTGGAGGGGAGGACATGAAAAGAAGAAAAGTTTGTATGTGTTTCGCTGTGGCACAGGTCTTTTTCTTCATCAAAGTGTTAACATTTCTTGGGGAGATCAATAAGTTTTAGGTTTAGCAAAATATTTTTTTTCAATTTGCATAGATATAAAGTTGAGAGGGACAGTTACTGGTGAAATGAGCCATAGCAAATGTGGTCAAGACTAAAACCAGAAGACTTACCAATTAAAATACCAAAAAGTGGCTTTAAATCCATGTTAGAGTTTGGGCCCAAGGCAAAGACAGAAGAAGGAAAAGTGGAAGAGAAAAAGAAAAATTAAGATGATTCATACTCTATTAGGCAAGAGACCCTGGTGAGATAATAGAGAAGAGGAAAGGGGAAGAACAAAACAGAGAAAGAAAATGAGGGAGAGAACTTTAACAAAAAGGTTTAAAGGAACTTTTTTTTTTATTGCTGCTGAATAAAACTGTGCATCTTGTTAAGAAAAGTAATTAAATTTTCCTTCAAGACATCTCTCATCACATACTGAACCTATCTGACTGTTCTTCTTTTGCCAGACATAGATAGGCAATAAAGTTGGAGGGGTTTTGCCAAAATAAGATATAGAATTTATTCTTCTAACTCGAGGCCATTTCAAGCTGTGCTGATTAAAATGTTGTAGCATAATGCTGTGCTTGCATTTCCTGTGTCTTTTACAGCTACTCTGATTTGAAAGCTTTAACAAATTAGCTTCCCTCCTATTTCTTGGCAACACTGAATATGCGACTGGTTCTTTTATTTGTGTTTTGATCTGCTTCAAAGCCACGCATATTGCTTGAAAACTTTAAATAAATGATTTCAGAAAAAACATTTGTAAAAGCTGCATTGTACATGATGTTAACAGTAAATTACTAGATTACTTTGAGGAACTTTATCAGAATAGTTTTGGTGATGTCTTGAAACAAAGCCAAAATATAAATAAATAAAAAATAAATAAAATACATTTTGGAGAGATCCAAAACTGAGAATGGGCTCATTGTACTTGGTTTTTAAATACATTTTAAAGCTCATTCAGAACTTTTTTACATGTCACAAGCTAACCACAAACCTGTGTATTTTATTGGGATTCTATTCGAGAGACAAATGCAAAGAAACTGTATCTGCATAGTCTGAGGTTGACAGGTGTTTAGATTATGGGCCAGTGGATGATGGTTTCTTTGTCCAAGTTGGAGTGTGGACAGGCAGGGGAATGATGCACCTTACACATAGAGAGAGAGAGAGAGAGAGAGACCCATCCACCTGTGCACAGCTCTGCAGATATGACACTGCTAATGTAAGGTATCCTCAAAGCATAATTCTGCCACCACCTTATTTAGCCATTGGGATTGCACACCAATGGTGGAGTACATTGTTGTTTTTCACACAGTTTTTTGCATGCAGTCCAAAAATTCAAAATTAGGTTTTTGATCAGAACCCTTTCTTATAGGTTTGCTGAGTGCCTTGCATGGTTTTTGGCAAACTACAAACATGACTTCTTATATTGTTATAGGTGAACCATTATCTTTTTAAATGTTTAGAGTTGTGTCATATTCTTTCCATTTTTAGAAAATGAATTGAACAGTGTTCCACCAGATGATCAAAGCTTGGGATTTTGTTTTATGCCATAACCCTTCATCTTTTCTACCACAGTGGTCCCAGGGGTGTTCCTGTGTTCCTTCACAAAACAGCTGTATTTATATTGAGATTGAATTATACACATGTGGACTCTATATCCCAATTAAGTGACTGCTGAAGACAACTAGATTTTATTTAGGACTATGAAAGTAAAGGGGCTAAATATTAATGCATGCCACACCTTTCAGAATTTATTTTGGAAAATGTTTCTAAAAACCATGTATAATTTTTCAACTTCATAAGAGATTTCCTTCCATTTAAACTACATTTTAATGTTGTTTTCCAAGTTTCAGACAGTTTTACTGATGTACAGAAGCATTCTGGCATAATCATCACTCTCATTAGTAGCAGATTGTTTAATGTCTACTAGATTGATGAAGCATGTTTTTCTTGGGCCTCTTCATGCTTTAGTACCAAGTACCATTGAAACAACCCAGATTTTGTACTTGCTAAGGTTTTTAGGGGTTGGAGGGGGTGGTAACGTTTATCTTAACAGTAGACTGCCAACAGGAGGTGGAAACCATTGACAGACTTCCAGTTCTAACACCCAAACATTTATTACATGGTCCAAAGCAAGCTTGTGTTTGAGAGGCTAATCTCCAAGGAGCAACTTTGGCAGCAACAACAAAGAGGTAGCATTATCCAACTGAGCAATAAATGCAATTTCAGTGCTGAGTGGAGACATAGTCATAATTTACTCTATATGTAGCCCTCAAGTATAATTTATATAGTTACATCAAAATTTAGACACCAAATGTCATGGGGTGACCCATGCCGTCAGATAAGTAACTTACACACAATAGAGACAACCGATGACTGCAGGGAAGGCAATGATTTTGATGGTTCTTTAGTTACTTGGTATTGAAATGAAGGGTTACCATGTATGTCTGTTTTCATGTTCCCTCAGGTGTCTTTCCAGGACAAGGTGGCAAAGCAGAGCAGGAGGCATTGTTGTGAATATGAATATATTATTTAATATTTAATATTAATACTTTTAATTAGTTTAATAAAATAGCATGTTAAAAAATTATTTGCTGAATAAAACCAACCTTCTGGATGACTAATTCTCAACAGTGTTTAATTAGCTGCCTTTATTTAATAAAATAATAAGGAAGGATTATTTTAAATAAGAACCAAGCTTTTTGGTTAAATGGGTCCTAATGATGTTTAATTAGTTATCACATTTAGTAAAATAATATTTAGGGAAATATTATTTTCTAGTTTGGAAACTAACAACCTTTCTGGGTAAATGATCTTCAGTTGACTGATAAAGTGGGTGAGCATGTGTTCTTAGCCGTTAGTGCTTGGAGCTAACAAAAGAAGCTTATAACTGTTACCAGAATCAAACATGTACCTTTAAAATACCACTAATAAAAGGGTCTACAAGTCTGGACGACGCATTATGGCCTATCTTCTGTGTTTAAAATGCACCTTTTAAATAAAGTCTTAACTTTAAAAACACAACACAGAACACATCCTTAGGTGAATGCTAGTGTGCTAGCACTTACTGTAGCTGAGTTTCTCAACACAAACAAAAACAAACATCATTAAATGAACATTATTTAGATTAAACTAATCTTCTCTGCCCAAACACTACCTCTTACATAAACCGTGCTGAGGAGAAGTTGTCCTAAGTGTTGAAGAAAACATCCATTGTGGGTAAATAAAGGGTTAACTTGCAGCTATCTTCCGTAGCTCTGGGGTGGGGTGGCTCGATCTGCCCGCCGGGCTGAACCGTATGACAAAGGCAAGTTCGGCTCCTTGAGTGGCCGCGATGCGCCGGGGTAGCTCTGGCTACATGGACGTGCACGCAGGAAGGTGTGTGTGATGCAGTCCTGGCCTTCTTTTCCTGGCCATGGGGAAAATTTGCTTCAAATAGGCCTCCTTCTGAAGGCCTCACAAGAAAAGCCAAGCCCAGCTTGTATCATTACACTCTTTATATGAATGAATGCTGGCTACTCGAACAGCAAATCGTTACTTAACTTTGTTGCGTGTGATCGTAGTCACTCTGGATCTAAGTTGAAGAGTTATGTCTGCTTGCCAGCAAGAGATATTATCGTGCTGTCTCTCCTTCCAGTTCCACTAGGGACCTGTGTGGAAGAGGTCTGTTTGTTGGAACGCAAGGTTTTTATTCAAACAGTGACGTCAAGGGAAGTCCGCTGTCGTTCTGTTCCTGGGCTGAGTTAAGGGTAGGTTACAGTGATTTATTTTGAAAATTCCAGAAAAGATCAAACTGGCCTTTTAAATGTTGTAATCCATGGTGGGACCCAACAGCGTCCAGAGCCTTATATAGACAAGCTGGATATGGGATGTTCCATTTGTAATGCACTGCCGAGGGGTGTATGTGTGTGCCATACCAATAAAAAAAAAACAAAACAATACTCAAACTAAAACAAACCTTAATGTAGGCAGTATTTTGCATCCACAAACACATACAAGCCTGATTTTGTACTTTTTTTTACTTCACAAAACTATCACAAATGAAAACTCATATTGTTTTGCCACTGAAATAGCATCTCATATTCAGAAATGGTGATTTGCATTAGAGTGATATCCATTATTTATGTATGAGGTAAAGTCAGTGTAAAAAGTGTCAGACTCTCAAAGAACAGCATTTGTTGCGACACCTTAAAAACCTGCTGCCAATTTTCACTGCAAGAGATACAAGAACTAGACAAACCTTATGCACTGCGGTCTTACATAAAAGGTCAAGAATGATGCAGACTGCATTTTCCTTTATATATTGCAATCAAGTTAGCCAAAAACTGTAAGTAATTATTTCTTTAATCTACAGAAAAATTGACTCACTTGGATTGTCGCTGTTGGGCTGGGCTCAATTCCAGTAGTACCTTTTCAATAGTCACCCGGAACAGGTGGCCTCTGACATCAAAAAATGCAACAAAAAAAGAGTTTTAAGCAAATTTTATTATTTCAATATAAAAAATAAAAAAAACAGAGCCAAGGGAGGTGCCCCTTTGTTGGTGTCAAAATTTGAAATAATAAGGCCATTTTGTCATCTCTCTTGCTCTGCCTTGTGGAGCTTATAAGAAGCAAAGGCTACAAGGGAAGTTTTGAAGTTTGACACTTAACCATCAACAATTTAGGAAATGAATTAAACATTAACATGTTAAAAATGACATTTTTCCTTGACACATAATAAATTACTGAAATGAAAACTGACATTCCATGAGTATCTTAAGCAGCCTCGACACAAACAACCTGTTCTACTTTAAGATGTACCTGTGCCCATTACATATCTCTTTTTCACTGCTGGGTACATGTTACATGCTTCAAAGAGATTGCAGTATCACCTGGTTGAGTACCCCAGTCTTAAGATGAATACATTAGCAAGGAATCAATACATCCCTCTACAGACTTTCAAATCAAAGTCTGTAACTCTTGGGCTTGTTTTTCATTCGATAATTTGTAAATACAACCAGAATAATAATTCTCAAAATCCAATTACATTTCATAACTGGCATATGAATACATTTAACTGATTTTAGGAATGCACAGTGAGAGGATGTGGAGCAACTCAATGAATTTTTTTTCCAGCTTGACTAAGTGAAATTATCCTCCCTCCAGGCAAAAATGAATAAAAAGCATCTCTATGGAGACCCAACCTGTACTAGTTCAAGAGGATTTACCAGTCATACAGGAAATACCAATGAGTTTGCATGGAACTTTTTCTTTTTGAATTGCACTGCTGAACTTTTTCAAATCAAAACATGAAGCATCAAATCATTATTTATACTTTTTCAAGCCATATGTTTGCTTTCTAAATATTACTGACTGGATGAAAGCAATACTTGAGTGAAAACATGAATCGTTCTTAAATAACTTACTATTGCCAAAGTTATGAGTTTTTCTATCTAACAGGTTCCAAGTCTGAATACAAGCCTTGAAAATATATTACTGTATACAACTAATGATGTTGTTAGCGCTGCAAAATTCCATACCTAACGATCACAATCTTTCCACACCTACAGTGTTATATTTGGATTAATTATTGTACCTTTTGTTTATTGTTTTCCTCTTACACTTCTCTATTATCTTACCCATAATCCCCTCACATTATCGGGAATTGTTATTGCTACCTGTAATACTCCATATGGATTTCAACATTCTGCTTTTCACTTTTAAAGCACTTTCATCCTGTAACACTGTTTATTTGAACTTCTTTACATCTACATACCCCATTGAGCTTTTTTTATATACCTCTTTTACCATTCCCAACACTCTGCCCACTTGACCCCTCTGGGCTCCTGAGCCTACAGCCATGTTGCTCTTATTTCTGGACCCTCTAGCCCAGGGGTGGGCAGCTTCGGCCCTCAAGGGTCGGTGTCCTGCAACTTTTAGATGTGTCTCTGCTTTAACAAACCTGAATCAAATAATTAGATGACTAGCAGGACCCTGGAGAACTTAACTGCATACTGAGAAGGCAGTTCAGCAATTTGATTCAGGTGTGCTGGACTAAGGACATCTAAAAGATGCAGTACACCAGCCCTTGAGGACTCGGTCACTTACCGCACATTGCCTATTGCTCATTTATTTGCTACTTTTTTAATTTCAAGTTAGTAAAAGACACATACGTATGATAATAGTGACCAGTTTCAGGGATTATTATGAATCAACTTTCGTTGTCCAATGAGCTAACCCCTCCCTCCTACTTCCCTATTTCTAATGGAATTGCTCAATCCAGCTCTCCATCCAACGGGTTCGGACTTCCCTAAACCTGAAAGGTCTTACTAAGCAGGTTTACTGAAGGTTCTGTTTAAGCTGGTGTCGGGAGATGACTCGCCTAGCCTCTGGCAGCCTTCATACAAAAGTCTCGCCCTTCTTCAACTGGAGGTCAGGACGACCGAGTAGCCCACAGCAGTCATCCACTCCTTGACAGTCACTTCCGTTAATGGATGCTCATTCCCTAATATCACAACTGGCTCTTGGTATATGGGTTAGGTTAATTTTAGTGACTCGGCATGAGACCAAGGCGCGCTGTTTTAACAAGCTTGGCTAAGGCAACCTATAAAAACCTCCTAAAATATCTTAGAACCAGGGAACAAGACCTTTTACCACCAATGAAAAACCAATAAGGTGACTCAAATAATTAAATGTCCACGATTTATCTAGAATTTTTTATGCTTTCTTTATTTAATAATGCGTTTGCAGGGGTCAGTAACAGCTTAAATTCGGCAACACATAATAATTTCAATAATAGAAATGAATCAATCAACGCAACCTGTCTTTCCCTGATGCTGAAACTAGTGAGTTTGGAGAGGCTTTGAAGATGGAGGCTCATCCATGCACTCAATGGGGATGTTTCTTCTGGTAACAACGAGTAATTTCTTGAAGGAAAGACTGCTTAATCTTCATTTTTCTTCCTCTAAGTGGACAGTCACTGATGCTCCAAGTTTCATTGGTCAACCAGGAACTTTGTTGTCATATGTCTCAGAAGACAGTAGCTTCCAGAGGCTGAAGAGTTGAAGGAAACCCCGGAGGTATGAAAGAGGTTGATTCAGGACTTCCAGAAGCCTGAACCTTAAAGCATTCAGTTGTTCACCGATAAAGTTTACTTCTGTTGTCTGGATAAAAAGGCTGTAGATGAAATCAGATTCTTAATTTCGAGGCATGATCCTTCCAGGGCACACGGGTTGATCCCCTTTTTAATACAGTCGATCAGCTGGGCTGTGTCTCTGGTCCTCTGATTCATCTCGTCTCTCCAATCTTGTTCGCTGGTCTTCTGCGAGGAAACAACAGCAGTTCCCTTTTTTGGCATTGCTTTTATAGTGCGGATGCTCTTACTGGTCAGCCCTTTGTTAGGCTTCTCCGTTATTGCGCAACATGCTCAATACTTTCTGGTGCTGTTTTTCGACCTTGAAGATACCAGTAATAGCCACGCAGCTGGCTGTAGTCTCGTCCTCCCTTCCTTGCTTGTTGCTTGTTGGTCTTCAAAAGATTCGCTGTCAGCATGCAGCTGGCTTTATCCTGTTCCTCCCTTCTTCGGGTTGTTTGTTGGCCTTCAAAAGGTTTGCTGTCAGCCCAAAACCGGCTCTCGTCACTCCTAGTCATCCTACAGTTCTCTCCCTAATCTGCTCAGTCTTAAACTTTACACAGTATCATACATTCCATTTTCAGCTTTCTGCATTTACTTTAAAACACAGTTATAAAACCATCACCTTATTCTTTTTATTCATACATCACAACTAATCAACATTATATCTCTTTTATATATAGCTCATTGAGAATTTTAAACCTTAATGTTTTTTATTTTAATTATCAGTTCTCAATCATATTTCAATCATACGTCTTTTAACTTGATAATCAAAGATTACTCGTTTCATTTAATACTTGTAGAAAATTGTAAATCATTATACATCATTTCCTTGGGTACACTTGTTTATACTTCTGTAAAAGATAAGACGGTTAATATGTGACTGAACACATGGGCCTCCCCAGTCTCTCAGTCCCAGAATGTGAGAATATGCTTGTTTCACTCTCTATTGCTTCAACTGTGTATTTTAATAATTATTCCATGGATTACACAAAAGGATACTTTATTTTTATTTTTATGCATTTAACTGTGAGCAGTTAATGAATGTTGCATGGATTACATGGAAAGATCTCACCTCATTTTGACCAACCATTACTTTCAGATTCATAAATACATTTCACAACCCATTGGGTCTTGGGATGTGTCTGCCCCATGGTCCTCATTGCTTCTCTGACTTGTGAATTATGTCACCGGAGGAATACCACCAGGGGCTGCTCTTGGGTCTGATGGTGGAGGAGCCTTTCTTCCCTCGTCTTTATTTGAACTTACAATTACCATGTTTTTAAACTTCGGTATTGTCATTTTATTTTTTTTTCCATTGTTGTTTAGTTTGTTATTGTCATTTCCTTGGCTCTGTTCTACGCTGGCTGACAGATGCGAATGCGCAGCAAACGGTTAAACGAGCTGCAAATACAAGACACGTTGCAAACACACAAACACAAAAAACAACGGCAAGTTACAACAAAAATGCAAAGGAAAAATGCCGCATTTGCAAAACAACTGCAAGTTACAAAACAAAGGAAAAATGCTGCAAGTTGCAAAGCAACTGCAAGTTAAAAAACAAATGCAAATGGAAAATGTTGCACATAGCAAAACAACTGCAAGTTAAGAAAAGCTGCAAACTAGCTCTAGAAATGGGAAAAGTTAATCCAACTCAAGAGCGACTACAGTAATATTAAGGAGCGGGTCAAATTGAGATATAATTTTAGTACTTACGAATTATAAATCATGCCTCAAGTTTGAAAGAAAAGAAAAAGGACACATCAGCTTTCTGAATTTAACAAAGGCAGTCCACTGTATTTAAAACATCCTAAACCAGCTGATCACGCATAAAATTAGCTGTTCAGACGCACAAACATTTCCCACAAAACAATTCAACCAAGAAAAAGCGTGTTTGGTTCTGAAAATTATTGAAAGTCACCTCTAACCAACATCTGCAGGAGGAGGGAGCTGGCGGAGAGTAGTTACCTATAATCAGACGGCCTTCTTCAAATCAAGCGGGCGGAAGATCCGGGTGAATCATAAAACATTTTTCCTTTGCACGTGTTTAATAACTTGGAGTTGTTTTGTGTTTCTGTGTTTGCATCATTTATGTGTTTGCAGTTCATTTAACCTTTTGCTGCGAGTTTGCACCTGTCGGCCACTGTTCTGTCCCCCCATTTTTGTGGCCTATCCACTTTGTTGCTTGAACGTGATCTATCATGACATTAAGTTTGTAAAGTCAATCACACAACAGAAAGAACGTTTTGTTTTGTTCAGTGCAAATCTAACCTTATACTATAAGGCAACCAAACCCAGCTGTCCAAACCCAGGACAGGACGCACACACAAAAAAACTTTCTTTGGATAACTTGATAGCTTGTTTTCTCCGGTTAATTATGGCTTTTTCCTCACTCTAAGCAGGCATGCAAGATATTTTAATGAATTAGTCTAAACCATAGTGCTAAGTGCGAAAATGCATGATAGGTTGTCTTTCTATG
The DNA here is from genome assembly GCA_036250325.1 of Characodon lateralis. Lineage (NCBI taxonomy): Eukaryota > Metazoa > Chordata > Actinopteri > Cyprinodontiformes > Goodeidae > Characodon > Characodon lateralis. Next base: position 18,479 of record JAHUTJ010042339.1, read on the forward strand.
TTAACTCCATGCTGTATTTATGATGTCTTTTGCATGTTTAGTTGTATCTTGTTTTTTCATTCTGCAAAATGAAACCATCTTTGCTAATGGAAAAGATACTATAGCCTGTCAAAATGATCAGTGTGCACTTTGTTTTGTCAATGTTGGACTTGGTTGTTCATACTGAGAGAAGGGGTTTTAAGAGATTTTAATTTGTTTGAAATGCTGCAAAGGTCTAAGTGATCAGGTAGTTGAAATTTGTCTTGTATGTCAAGGCTGTGCATTACACAAAATACCTCTTATTCTCTGCAACCATTTGCAAAACTAATTAAAGTTTATTCAGTGTCTCCAAAAGCTTACTGCATGTTTCAGTGGAAAGTGGTCAATTCTGGCTGCATAAAGGTTGTTTCGCAAATTAATAGTTTTGGTTTAACTGGGGCCACAGTAGCTAAGCTACATTAAGTTGATTAAACAACATGGCCTTCATTCCTCACAAACTAAGATGTTTGGCATGGTTACTTTTTGTCTGAGCTGCTCGAGTAATTAAGGAAAAGAGAAGCAGTCAGTAAAAGGAGGGAGGAACCAACATCAGTCTCTGTAGTCTTGTTTCCAGTCTGCATTCATCATCTAGAGGATTCTGCTATTTATGAGAATGTAACCAGGGCTATACACATGCACAGGTTCACATTTCAACTTTTAATGTAATTTTCTTAATTAGCAAATCCATGGTTTATGCATAGCTAATCTGTTTGTATGCATGCATAAATGAGAGATCTAAGTTTGATTTTGTCATCATCATAACACCATATTAATGAATGAAAGTTATTAGTGCTCCATTTCAAATCCTTCCTAGACAGAATGAAGTTAATGTCAAAAACAAAATAAATTCATAACATCATGAACTTGAATTTCACATTCAGCCTTGCAACAGCTGCTTAAGAAGAGGATGCCCACCTACCCCCACCATCCTCCCCTTTTGAGTTTCGTTTCAAGATTATGTTTAGGGTGCATAATTATGACACTCATTAAAAGCCTCTAGGCTGAAACAGCATCAAATGGGGGAAAATATTCTTGGCTGCAGTTCAAGTCATTAGAGTCCCTGATGGCACTTTATGGGATCAGCTTTTTTTATTAGCAATCACTATTTACTATACTGCCGAATGGAAATATTACTGTAATAACTTATTATTATGTGTGAGTCCAACTGTTAATTTGAGTTGGTAAAGGAGAGGCTGATTAAAAAGAGTGGTTTGCTGTGCCAATAGCTGCAGAGGTGAATGAGATGTGTGACAACCCCTGTGTTATCAATCAGAATCAGCTTTATTGCCAAGTTCGTGCATACAAACAAGGAATTTGACTCCGGTACACTTTGCTCTTTTGTTCTGTTTTTGCATTACAGAATATACAAATTTACAATTTACAATGTACAATAT
>JAHUTJ010042340.1:0-19883 GCA_036250325.1 Characodon lateralis
GAACGAAGCGAACTCACGGGGGGAATAGAAAGGCTTACAGTTTATGATGAAGGCTTCCAGGTCTGGAGAACAGTGCTGCTGAATCACTGTCACGTCGTTGCACCAACCACTGTTGAGATAGAAACAGTTTCCTCTACCTTTCGCTTTGCCGGAGAGGTCCGTGTCTCTGTCCGCTCTGTAGAGCTGGACCCCCGCCAGCTGCAGCGCAGAGTCCGGTATTAATCCACACAGCCACGTCTCCGTGAAGCACAAAACTGCTGATGAATAAAAGTCCCTATTTTTCCCCAACAGCAGTTGTAGTTCCTCAATTTTGTTGGGAAGTGAGCGCACGTTAGAGAGAAATATTCCAGGTAACGGTGTTCGTAGTCCACGCTGGCGAAGACGTACCAGCACCCCAGCCCGTTTCCCTCTCTTCCGGCGTTTCACCGCGTGAGCAAAGGTGAGCGCACCTTTGACCAGAAGGTCCAGAAATTCCAGAGCAGCAGGCATAGAAGTGGGAAATAACTCCTCTGGTGTAGTAGCCCTGATGTTCATGAGTTCTTCTCTGGTGAGAGAGCTCCGGGTACCATCACAGAAGACCGTTTTAAAGCAAAAAACAAAACAAAACAATGTGCAACAACACGCCGAGGCGACCATCTGCGGCACCATCTAAGGACTTAAAACAACATGAGAACATACTGATCCTTGTGGAATTGAGGAGGAAACAGACTCACCTCACCCAGACGATGAAGTTCACTCCTCTTCTGATCAACCTTTATGTGATAGAAATGAGACTCATGAAAACAATAAGAAGCGGACACAGTCTTCGAGGACACTGGGTGTGTGGAGATTGGTAAAGCAGAAGAGTCACCCCAAACTGATTTCCAAAGTGATGACATACATGAACAATCAAGGGCTGAGAGCTGAACTTCATATCAGTTTCCGTTGAACCCTGATGCTGCGATATTCCATCCAATATCTGCACAGGAAAGTGGGCAATTTTAACTACAGGCAGTACTCCAAGTGAACACTGTGGTTTTGACAATGGACTTGAAAATTAACCTGGAGCCACAAATGAAGCAGAGAATGTGAATGAGCAAAATGAACTGAGAGAGAGAGGCACAGACAATGAAGTGGGGCTGAGGAGATCTACAAGAGAAAGAGTGGCTCAAAGAAAGTTTACTTACCCCACATTAAGGGAGCCCATTAGTTAGTGTAATGCAATACATCTTACAGTGGTTAGACAAAGCCTTATCTGAGAGTTTTTCATTCAACCCCATAGCTAATAATTGTATTACCCTTTAAAATTGTGTTAAGTACAACATGCAAGGATGCATGCCGATTTAGAGGGGGAGGATGTTACCCAGCTGAGTTCAACATATAGTATATGTTTGGTTTTGGTTATTTTTCATAACAAAGATTATTTTATCTTTACTCCTGCTTTACAACCCAGAACTGTGTGAGTGTGTGTATTAACCCACAATTGTTATGCAACAACTGTATTACACTTTATACACGTTACATAGTGTATTGAATCTGACGCAAGAATCTGAAGGTGTGATGTTCAGTGTTCTTTGTGGTTGTGCCCTACAGGTGGGATGTGCGTTAGGAGAAATTCAGGAGCGAGTTAGATCAAGTGATGCAGAATATGAGAGTGGTGATTGGTGCAGATCTCAATGGAGATGTTGAAACAGGGAACAGAGGTGATGATTAAGTGATGGGCAGGTTTGGTATCTAGAAGAGGAATGCAGGAGGACAGGTGGTGGTAGACTTTGCAAAGAAAATAGAAATGTCTGTAGTGAATACCTTGTTCCAGTAGAGGCAGGAACACAGGGTGACTTACAAGTTTGAAGGTAGGAGCACCCAGGCAGATTACACTCTGTGGAGATGATGTAATCTGAAGAAACTCAGTGACTGTAAGGTAGTGGTACCAGTAAGACAGGATGGTGGTATGTAGAAGGACTTTGCTGTTGAGGAAGATGAAGAATACAAAGACAAAGCAGTGGACAAGGTGGTAGAAGCAGAAAAAGAAAGAAAGCTGTGAGGAAATTAGACAGGATCTAGCTGGCCATGGGGTGTTTCCAGATCAGATGACTGGACAAGTAGTTGCTATAAGGAAGTCAGGTAGGAGAGTACTTGGTATGTCTGTACAATGAGACTCAGTGTAAAGTGAAGGTAAAGGTAGCTAAGGCCAAACAAAGGGCATATATTGTGACTTGCTATAGACTAAACAGTAAGGAACAGTAAGGAGAGGATTTATACAGGTTGGTGAGGCAGAGAGAATGAGATGGGAAGGATGTTCAGCAGGTTAGAGTGATTAAAAATTGAGATGGAAATGCACTAACAGGTACAAATGTGATACAGATAAGAGGAGTGGTTTGAAGAGTTGATGAATGAGGAAAATGAGAGAGAACAAAGAGCAGAGGAAGGGACCATTGTGGATCAGGAAGTAGCAAAGATCAATGAGGATGAAGTAAGGAAAGCATCGACAAGGATTGGAAAGAGTGGAAAGGCAGCTAGTCCTGATGATATATCTGTGGAAGTATGGAAGTACCTAGGATAGACAGCAGTAGAATTTTTAACTAGGCTGTTCAATGAGATCTTAGAGAGAAGGGAGATGACTAAAGAATGCAGGAGAAGTGTGCTGCTACCAATTTTGAAGGACAAGGGATAAGAGGAACAAAGTTGATGAGTCATACAATGAAGTTATGGGAAAGAGTAGTGGAAGCTAGACTCAGGTCAGAAGTGAGTATCTGTAAGCAGCAGTATCGTTTCATGCCAAGACAAAGTATTAGAGATGCAATATTATCTTTGAGGATGTTGATAGAAAAGTACAGAGAAGGTCAGAGGGAGCTACATTGCTTTTGTAGATCTAGAGAAAGCACATGACAGTGTGCAGAGAGAAGGGCTGTGTGACAGAGGGGTTCAAGGCGGAAGTGGGACTGCATCAAGGATAGACTCTGAGCCCATTCATGTTTGCAGGTTGACAGATGAGGTTAGACAGAAAGCTCCAAGGACTATAATGTTGGCTGATGATATTGTGATCTGTGGTGAGAGCAAGGAAGAGGTGGAGGGAATGTAGAGAGATGGAGGTTTGCAATGGAAAGAAGAGGAATGAAGGTTAGCCTGAGTAAGACAGAATACATGTGTGAAGGAGAGAGAAACAAGTTGAGCCATTAGGTTACAAGGAACAGAGTTAAAGAAGGTAGTCGATTTTGACTTGGGGTCAACAGTCTAGAATAACTGTGAGTGTGGCAGAGGGGTGAAGAAATGTGTCCGAGCAGGTTGGAACGGGTGGAGAAATGGGTGAGGTGTGTTATGTGGTAAAAGAGTATCTGTCAGGATCTGGAGGTGCGATCTACCTGCTGCTAACTCTTCTTCACCACCAGGTGCGGCTGCCTGGAGGAGCTGGAGAGGGACAGGTGTGGCTCATTGAGCATTCAGCTGGGGAGGATGGATTGCCAGCACTTCGTTGCCTGATCGTTTTGCCCCTGCGGTACAGCTTCCTGGCGAGTCTGATTATTTGATGATTGCTGAGATAAAAGACTTGTTTTTTCGGTACCATCATACTAATTACTTCTTGTCCTGCAGCTTTCAGGTGCTGACTCCTAGACCGGACCTGATCAAACCAGAACCACTGAGACTCTGTCGGAACTCTCCCTTGGATCTTGGATCAAACCAGCTGGCGAAACCCCTGGAGAGACCTCCATGCTGAGCGAACCCTGTCCACCCTCCCAGCGCCATCTGCTCTGTGCCACCATTCCAGCCGCTGTGGACTGTAGGCAGGCTGTTTCACACACACTCCAGACTCTGCGCCCCTCCCTGGCGGATCGCCCCGTTCACACCAGTAAGCCACACATCATTGTCAGGCGTCATTCTGAGGTTCAGTTTGTAACCAGATATTTCCCCTCGCAGCCAGTGGGTTTTCCAGCCACAGATCTCCCTTTTCTCGTCCTCCTGAGCTTGTGAAATAATAAACCTAATCTAAGAGAACTGTACATTGTCTCTGGGTGTCTCTGCATGTTGGTCAGGTTGGCAGTAAGCATTATGACAGAACACTCACGCCAGCCAGACCCTCCGGAGAGCCTCCAGAGGACGCTGACAGAACATAGCCAGCAGATCCGGTCCCACAACTCCACCCTCCGTGATATTCTAGAACAGCAGCGGCAGGCGAACCAACAGATAGAGCAGCTGGTGTTGCTCCTATAGCAGGCCTGCAGCCCAACAACCGCTGCCACAGGGCCCACCACTCCTTTGGGGGGGCACTGCTGCGCACTCAGCGCCTCAGCAGCTTCCGCACGTCCGCGATGCCACTTCCCCCAACCCCGAGAAGTTGTCCGGGGAGGTGGGAAGCTGTCAAGGCTTTCTGCTCCATTGCTCACTGTTATTCAACAGATCACCCCAGTCATTTCCTCATGATGAGAGAAGGATTTCATACATTCTGGGTTTGTTGACCGGTAGGGCACTCCAGTGGGCAGAGGCAAGGTTCTCAGACAAGTAGTCACTTTGGTATTTCCTATGACAACTTTGTTTTAGAATTTAAGAGAACATTTCATTTGGTTTCTGATTATTCCAGCCTTGCCCGCAGATTATGGGCACTAAAACAACAAAACCGCCCTTTGGCGGACTTTTCAATCGATTTCCACACTTTAGCTGCAGCCTCAGGCTGGAACACCAGCGCATTAAAGGTGACGTTGTTTCAGTCTCTTGACGAGGTTGTTAAGGATGAGTTAGTCTTAGTAGTTTCGTTAAGAAACCACTGCTCGATTCAGGCTGTGAATTAAATTTAATTGAACAGAAACTAGTAGAAGAGGAACAGATTGAGACTGAGCCACTACCCCATACTTGCCGGGTTTTAGCCTTAGATGGGCTGTCATTACACCAGATAACCCATCAAACCCAGCCACTGGAGTTAGTAGTGTCTGGAAATCACCGGGAGATTATTTCATTTTGTGTTTTTCCCATTGCTCAGAGCGCTCTGGTGCTCGGTTTCCCCTGGTTGCAGCTCCATAACCCTCATATAAATTGGGCTGAGCTGTGGGTGGATGCCTGGTCTGAGAACTGTCTGCAATCCTGCTTGCAGTCTGCCGCTTGCCCTAGTTCGCCTCCAGAGGAGGGTGGGAAGGAGGAGTTTCCCGACATGGTTTTCAGTAAGTCATGAGCCCTGTTGTTATCACTCCACCGACCTTATGATTGTGCCATCAGCCTGCTTCCAGGCGCTCCTTCGCCGTCTAGCCAGCTGTATAAGATCTCTTGGCCGTAGAGATGCGTGATGGAGAATTATATAGTGGAGTCCCTGGCAGCTGGCATTATCCGACCTTCCTCATCACCCCTGGCTGCGGGTTTTTTCTTTGTGGGCAAGAAGGATGGAACCCTACATCCCTGCATACATTACAGGGGGCTTAAAGCTATCACAGTTAAGAATAAATATCCCTTGCCACTCTCAGCTTCTGCTTTTGAGCCTCTCCATGGCGCCACTAAGCTGGATCTCAGAAACGCCTACCACCTCATCCAAATCTGCCCCGGATACCAGTGGAAGACGGCGTTTAAAAGCCCCTTGGGACATTTTGAGTATTTAGTTATGCCTTTTGGTTTATGCAATGCTCCTGCGGTGTTTCAGGCCCTCGTAAATTATGTTTTGAGAGACTTCCTGAACATTTTTGTTTTTGTGTATTTGGGCAATATTTTCATTTATTGCAGAGACCTCGAGGAACACAGCCGCCACGTCCGATTAGTCCTACAACGCCTCCTGGAGAATAGACTATTTGTTAAAGTCGAGAAGTGTGACTTCCATCAGCCTACCGTCAGTTTCCTGGGTTTCATTCTGGAGGGTGGACGGGTTCACGCTGATCCCGAAAAGGTGCGTGCAGTGGTGGATTGGCCGGTACTAGATTCCCGGAAGAAGCTACAATAGTTCTTGGGGTTTGCTAACTTTTACCGGAGGTTCATCCAGAACTACAGCCAGGCAGCAGCCCCCCTTACGGCGCTGACCTCCACCAAAGTTGCCTTGTGCTGGAGCACTGACGCCGAGGCTGCCTTCACCTGGCTGAAGAACAGGTTCTCTCAGGCAGTGGTCCTGATCCACCCAGATACATCGAAGCAGTTTACGCTGGAGGTGGATGCCTCAGACACCGGGGTGGGAGCGGTCCTCTCCCAATTCTCTGGCCAGGATGGACGACTTTACCCCTGTGCCTTCTTCTCCCGCTGTCTGACAGCTGCCGAACAGAACTACGAGGTGGGGTATCGAGAGCTGTTGGCCATCAAGTTGGCTCTGGAGGAGTGGAGGCATTGGCTGGAGGGTGCGGAACATCCCGTGCTGGTCTGGACAGATCACAAAAACCTGTCTTACATCCAGTCAGCTAAGCGCTTAAATGCTAGACAGTCACGTTGGTCACTTTTTTTTTTCTCGTTTTAACCTGTCCATCTCTTTTAGATCTGGTTCCAAAAACCTTAAGCCTGATGCCCTCTCCTGTCAGTTTGGGCCAGCAGATTGAGAGAAGGGAGCATCCTACCACCCAGCTGCATGGTCGGGTCCTTAACCTGGTAGATCAAAGACCTGGTGCAGCGAGCCCTTCCGGATGACCCGGGACTGGGTGCTGGACCTCCTGGTCAGACCTACGTACCTGCCTCCATACGTTCCAGACTGATCTGCTGGTTTCATTCAGCCAAGTTCTCTGCCCATCTGGGTGCCAGCAGAACTATTCCCTCAATCTCTAGACGGTTTTGGTGGCCTTCTCTGCACAGGGACATTAGAGACTTTGTGAATGCTTGTACCGTTTGTGCCAGGAACAAGTCTTTGAACCCACCCCTCGCAGGCCTCCTCCAGCCACTTAGTGTTCCTAAGTGGCCCTGGTCCCAAGTCGCCCTGGATTTGCCACCGGCCTTCCCAACTCTCACGTGATGACTACAATCTTGGTGGTCATCAACCGGTTCTCTAAGGCCTGCCACCTGATCACTCCAGGAAGCTGCCGTCGGCACTACAGACCGCGAAATTGATGATCAAACATGTTTTTCGTTCCCAGGCCCCAGTTCACCTCCCAGGTCTGGTGGCACTTCTGCACTGCCCTCGGGGCGAGGGTGGCACTGACCTCGGGCCATCACCCCCAAACCAACGAGCAGGTCAAGTACCTCAACCAGGAGCTGGAATCGCCCTTGCGGTGCGTGATGTCAACCAACCCCGCCGAGTGGAACACCCACTTGGCTTGGATCGAATACTCTCGCAACTCTCACGTCTCGGCAGCCAACGGCTGCACCCCTTTCGAAGCCTCTTTGGGGTACCAGCCTCCCTTGTTCCCGGCCGACGAAGCAGACATCGCGGTGCCGTCAGTACAACACCACATCCGGAAATGCAAACGGGTTTGGGACGCCACCACCCAAGCGCCTCACCGGACAGCGTCCCTGAAGAAGCGCTGTGCTGATCACCAGCGAGTGCACGTCCCCCTGTACCGCCCTGGTCAGAAGGTCTGGCTTGCGGCTCAGGACGTCCCACTTAAGTTCCTTTCTAGGAAGCTTTCTCCCAGGTTCATCGGGCCGTATGTTATTGACTCACTTGTAGGCCCGCCTCTGTTCGCCTTCGTCTGCCCCCCCCTTTCTGAGTCCACCCGGTGTTTCATGTTTCCCAGTTAAAACCTGTCCAGACCAGCACGCTCTGCCCTCCGGCTGTACCCCCTCCTCCCGCCCGGGGGTTCCAAGCCCACCGTGTCTACACCGTCCGCCGGATTGTGGCCTCCCAGCGGCAGGGCTGTGGGTGGCAATACCTCATCGACTAGGAGGGCTACAGTGCTGAGGATCGCTTCTGGGTGCCCGGCTCCTTCATTGTTGACCCCGCTCTGCTCCGTGACTTCCGGGGCTCCCGGCCAGCAGCTTCTGGGCCACCGGGTGGCGGCCGTTGAGGGGAAGGTGGTGTCAGGATATGGAGGTGCGATCTACCTGCTGCTAACTCTTCTTCACCACCAGGTGCGGCTGCCTCCAGGAGCTGGAGAGGGACAAGTGTGGCTCATTGAGCATTCCGCTGGGCAGTATAAAAAGGATGGATTACCAGCACTTCGTTGGCAGTAAGCATTAGGACAGTATCAGCGAGAATGAAAGGAAACGTGCAAAACGGTGGTGAGACCAGCTATGTTGTATGGCTTAAAGCCAGTGGCACCGAGGAAGAAACCGGAGGCAGAGCTTGAGATAGCAGAGATGAAGATGTTGAGGTTCTCTTTGGGAGTGATGAGGATGGAGAGGATTAGGAATGAGTTCATCAGAGGGACAGCTCATGTTAAACGTGATCAAGATAAAGCCAGAGAGGCTGAGACTGAGATGGTTGGGACACGTGGAGAGGAGGCATAGTGAGTAAATCAGTAGGAGGATGTTGAGGCTGGAACTGACAGGCAGGAGGCTTGGAGGAAGACCAAAGAGGAGGAAGTGGACGAAGACATGAAGATATCCACCTTGTGCCCATAACCCATGATCCTTTTCATGAATGATGTCAGTGACTTTCAGAAAAGCATTTTTCCTTGTAAACAAATGGTCTCTTGCAGAGCAAAAACAAGGACTAAAACACATGAGAATATCATTTTATTTCAATCTCCACCTTCGTTTTTGACAGATTGGAAGGATCGCCTTAAGAACTTGTCGGGGTGCGACATTTTGGACTTTGTGTTTTTTGTGTTGGTTTACTTTTGGTGTAGATGTTTCTATTTTTGGGTTTTGTATCATGCTTGTTTAGTTCTCTCGCTCCTAGTTCCTTTAGTGGTTGCTTTCCTATTATTTGGTATGGTTTTCTTATGATTATTATTATATTTGTTATTATTCTAGTTCCCTTGTCTTCCTTGTATTCCCTAGTTTAGTTTCTCATTTAGTATCTCTGTGTTTATTTATGGTTTGGTATTTGTTCACTTTGCGCTCTTCTTGTTTACTAGTTTATTTTCTCTGTTCCTCCTCATCTTGGTTCCCCTTCTGTGGTTTATTCTATTCTGTGTTAGTTCCCTTTATTCTGTTCTTTCCTGCATAGTGCCTTATGTTTAGTTTCTATAGTTCTAGTTCTCCCTCCTGTTAGGTCAGCTTTAGTTATTGTTTACATCTTGGTTTGTATTTATTTTAGTCTTCACATCTGCTTCATTCCCTCTTTGGTTCAGTCGGTGTTTGTTTAGTTTTGTTTACTTTTGTAGTTAGGGTTTCATTGGATATATCTTAGGTTATGGTGTTCTTTTGTTCCCTCTAGTTTCTCTGTTTACTTTAGTTAATCATTATTCTAGGTTCTTATGTTTCTTTGGTTATTTATCTTTGTCCATAGCTTCTTTTAGTTCTGGTTCTCTGATTCTTGTTTATTCAGTCCTTTACATATAGTTTTGCTTTGTAGTCATGTTCCCCCCTGGATTTAGGTTATAGTCTAGCTCTCGTGTTCCCTTTGTTTTATGCCTTGTTATCTTAGCCACTATTCATACTCTGCAGCCTGGTTCACACCTCTTTTCTATTCTCCTCTGATTTCCTGCCTCTGTGTCTCATTGGTTCATACCTCACTCCCCTCTGCTTATAAGCTCTCTGGTTCTCTTTGTTCTTCACTGGTTCCTTCCGTCTAGTCACCCTCGTTCATGTTATGTTCTGTCCGTCCACTACAATGTCTATGTTCAGTTTTGCTACGTTCCTGCAATGAGACTCATGTAAGTTTGTTGCTCAGCTCCTGTTGACTCCTGCAGAGATTATGCTACGTTTTGCTATGTTCTGGAAACCTATGAATTTAGACTATGCTACGTTTTGCTACGTTTTTGAAAACACTTTTGAATACACTTGAAGTCTACCTTTAAACATGCTGCTACCCAGCTCTTGTCTACACATTGGTCCGCCAGTAACCTCGACCGTGACAGAACTAGCTTCAAATTATGCCTAGAAGAATATTTAGCTGTTTAGTGAACTCCATTAAAGATAGAGAAGGGAGGAAAAAAATGTAGTTTACTCTTATATTGATTTGGTGTTTTACACTTTTACATTGCTGAGAGGTTTTTTAATTGTATATGTTATTTTTTCTAAGAGGCTGTTTTCTGTTCTTGGTTGATACATTGTGAGTGATCATAAAACATAACTATGCCCCTTATTTCTTAAACCTAAAATAATTCCTAATCTGCTCTCAGCAGTGGTGGTGTCACAATGCAGGGTGAGGGGTTTTGTTGGAACAAACTGAGTTTTCCATTTAGCTTCAAATTTAGATGCTGTATTCACCTTGACTCCTTGTCTGTTGATAACAGATGGAAAACAACCATTCCTCCACTGATCAAAAATATTCCTGTGTTCATTTTTATTGCAAGCCTTTGGACATTAACAAATGGAAGGTGATATTCCATATCATCAAACATTTTACAAACTATTTTGAATTGAAAAACTAAAACATACATTAACTGGACTCACAAATCTCCGAAAATTTCCAAAATATTTTTAACTTTTTCATCCTGTTCTAAATCTTAACTAGATGTCAGTGGTTAGTATTATTCTTTGCAGAGTAAGACTCTAGACAGTAACACTGAGAACTCTTTTAGTCCCTGCGACACTCGTCTATAAGCATTTGATCTAATTTAATTAATCTCCAGTGCTTTCCAAGTGATTTTCCATCCTAGATTATTTAATCCATCACATATCAGAAACCAACTCTTGTGGTGCTCACTTTAAGACTTTATTACATAATATGCAAAAAGCATCACAAAAAGAGCAAGTGCAACAATGCTAGAAGTTAGTTTGTGTTTTATAAACAGTAGCAAAAGAAAGAATGTCCAAAACTATGAGGCTTATAAACTGCTTAAATGAAGTTATGTATTATGGACATGCTGATCTGGAACAGTCATCGCTCATCTTGGATTATACATGACCTTTTAGAGGGTGTTGTGCCATATGAACTTCAGCTTCCTTTTCAGTACGTGGTTAGGACTATCCAGACACGGTGCCTCTTACGCAATACACCCTTGATTTTTGGAGATCTAATTGACAGAGACAGCAGTTACTGGAGAGTAATTCTTTTGATTCAAATCGTCAATATTGTGTTCTCACCAGTATGTCTTATTTCCTAAAACATTCGATTTCTGACCATCATAAACTCTTTAAGTCCGTATTTACAGATAAGAAGCTGATTCCAAAACATCATCTAATGATTCATTATCCCAGATGTATCAGAAAAATAGGACCACTTATCCATGTGTGGTGTATGAGATTTGAAGGTAAACACAATTTCTTCAGGAAATCTGTGAAGAACTTAAAGAACATAACTAAAAAACTGGTGAAGAAGCACAAGAGGGAGTTGGCTTTTCATTGAGGGAATTATTATTTTCAAAGGTTTCAGTTTGGCCCTCTTAAAGATTTCCTAACAAATGAACCTGATTGCAGTGAGGTGTTAAGGTCTTTCCCCAAACTGAATTTGCCTTGTGTGTCCACAACATCATGGGTGAAAAACTTTGGAACACATTACCACACTGCAATGTTTGTCTGTACTAGTACTGAAAATGGAATGCCTGTCATTAGTCATTACAGAGTATTTTGATGATCATTTGAGTGCTTTCAGAATAGAGATTGTGGATGATGTGTTTGCTGTTATCTGTGTCTCCGACCTGATATATTATCAGCCTTATGAAAGGCAGTTTTAAGCAACAATGATGAAAGAACATATATTGTGCCCCACTGCTGTTTTGTATGAGATGTGCACCGAGGACATTAGTACTGAAACGGGTTTAATAAAAGTTAAACTTTCCATTTCTGTGTAATATTTTGAGTATTAGATATTTGAGTGGGGGTATTTTTTCCCACTGGATTTGGTTGGTATTAACAGTTATTTACCTTTCAAACACCACATTTGGTTTTGTTATAAAACTTAGTGTTTTATAACAAAACCAAATGTGGTGTTTCTAGGACTGGTGTTAACATATTTTAATGCTAACACTATTGTTATGTTAATGTCACACCCAAAAGTGTTGCGTACTCAACAATGGCTGGAGTTAGTTTAACAAAAAAATTGGTGTCAGTCTTTCATAAATGTTATTTTAACACTAGCTAGTGTGGACACATATAGACACTTTGTAGGTGTTAAAATTAACACTGTGGGTGTTAAATTAACACTGGTATTTTGCTGTGTACCATTATGCATGTAAAGCATAAAGTTGAAGTTTAATTAAAGGAGGATTTTCTCTTTAATTAACAGGGAAGACTGAAAAGGCGGAAAACTATTAGATTTTTCACGCAGTCATAACACTCTTCTACTGAAGAGAGAAATGTTCTCTATTTTAAAAACTATCTCTCAGCTTCCTAGGAGGTCATATTATCTGGGTGGGGAAAGATTAATCTAATTCTAACTTTTCAGAGCTTTCCTAGTCTAATTAGCCACTCCGTCACAGTTCCAATAAAAACAGTAAGGAGCAGAATAAAACACATTACCACACACTAGTGGCGGTGCCAGGGAGGCAGTGGGGGGGTGCTATAGCTCCCATGGATAGAAAATATCCATGGGATATCCACCCCCCCAAAATAGAGGATTTTCTTTATTTTCAATTTGATATAATATTTCATAAAGCTTGACAATTTATTCAACTTAAAAAGCAAAAAATTCCCCGATAAACAGTAAATTATTATAATTAGAGATATGAATCAATAAAGAAACAAAATCCACCCTCAGCTTTTGCCAACACTACATGTGAACATCAAGACCAGTTGTTGCTAAGCTACAAACAACACCCCAAGGCTTTTGTGGCAATATCTGGTGATTTTAACCATGCTTCACTCTCTGCTTGCAACATTTTGTTTGTCAGCTACTCTTCCAGAGAAAGCAAAATGTTGAATTTGTTTTATGCAAATGACAGGGATTCATACATCCCTTAAGCAAGACCATTTCTTAGCAAACCAAATCTTATTTTTCTCTGCACGGAAAATAAACCCTTAGTTCAGAGGCAACCTGTAATGAAGTAAACTGTGAGAAGATGGTCACAAGAAGGTGGAGAAGCTCTGCAGGGTTGTTTTGAGGCTACCGACTGGGATGCACTGTGCCAGCCACATGGAGAGGACATCAATGCCATGACTGAGTGACCAACTAGGAATAACACCACCCCCACTAGAATAGTAAGATACTTCCCCAATAACAAACCCTGGATCACCAGTGACCTAAAAGAACTGCTAAACAAGAAAAAAAGAACTAGGAATGCGACAGGAAACTATTGAGGAGTATACAGAAGCAACTTAAAGTCAAGATTAGAGACAGCAAGGAGGCGTACAGGAAGATGTTATAGAGCAAACTCCAGCAGAGCAAAATCAGAGCCGTGTGGTCAAGGATGAAGAAGATCACAGGCTTCAAGCAAGAAGCAAGAGAGCAAGCAAGAGAGCAAGAAAGAGGATTGGATAGATGGATGTCTGGAAAGAGCCAATAAACTGAACACATTCTTCGATAGGTTCAGTTCAGCTACAAGCTCAGCATCCTTCTCTCCTGCCACCAGCCAAACAGACATCCCATCCTCCTTTGATCCAGTTTTCCAGTCTCACTTAAAATGTTTTATCTTCCACCTTGGCCATGGACCCTTCTGTATCTACAGGTTTTCACCCAAATCAGGAGATGCTATTGATTCCTTTCCCTCCCTCTCTCACCTGCCTGTCTCAGGTGAAGAGGCCGCTGCAGTCTGAAGCGGAACAAGGCTGCAGGCACAATCTGGACTGCACCTCATTTCATATTCTGTAAACAAGTAAGTGGTGGAGCCAGTGTTCAATAAATAGTTTTTACTGCCCAAATTTCAGAAAAAGATGGACTGATACGATGACAGAAAGACAAATTCTGGAAAATAAATCTGTTAGGTTTGAGGCTCAAGAGAGATGGTTTAGCAAACACTCGACAAACAACGCTTTCTGCTTATATCGCATCACTATCTAGTCAGCAAAGAGAACTAGAAGGAAGGGCTCCAAGAGGTTTGCCAAATGCTGCAACGGAAATAAAATCAAGTATGCATCATTAAGAATACTCAGGACTTCTTATATCTTACTTAGTGTTGCAAAGACCCAATTATAAAGATGTATAAATTGATGACCCTTCATGTTACATCAGTGAGCTCTGTGTGCAGTTCTTCTTGCCTGTTTTGTTTTTTAAAACACCCTTAGGAAGAGCAACAGGGCCAGTGAAACCAGTGACCTGGCAAAAAATATCTCTAAGACCTTGAGTAGAGGCACAATTATTATTACTTTGACCCTCTTCTACAACAGCAGCTGCTTTTTTCTGTTATGAAGACATCTGATACTGAGTGAAACAATCTCCCCCTTTACCTATCATTATATGTTGGTGTTGCAGTTCAGGTTTGTTTCTTGTTTTTGTCGGGTGTTGTGGATTTTCTTATCAAAGTGGGAGAGAAATCAACTCATTAACAAGAGAAAGACTGGACTTTGTCTTTATAAATTTATTCAAAGGCATTTCAGCGTTTGAAGACTCTGTCACTTTAGTTTAGTCAGTGAAGCAGAGCAACGAACAGAAGTCACAAACATAATTTATACCAGAATGTGGGTGTTCTCTCAACTTGAAAGAGTTTAGAAATATGGCCCCTAGGCCCCACCCTGGGTCAGAGGTAACCAGGTTATTTATGAGAGCACCCATCTGCCATCCCTTTAGATACAACACTTCAGGGAGTGTCAACGATAAAACTCCTGATAATGATTTTAGAGCCCATCTGCTCTTAAGTAATCAAAACACAGAGGTCAGAGAGGAGAGAGGTAAAGAAAAGTTCAGAGCACTAAAAGAATTTTCCACAACAAGGGTGTCATTGACTAGCCAGAGATTTACCACATATTTGTTAGGTAAGCTGTTGGTGATTGTAGGGTATGTTGAAGGAGTTGTAGAGAAATGTAAGAACCTTTGATCACTTCTTGCAATTGTATGTTGAGAAACATACCTAAACTGTTGGACTATTTGCTCACTCAGTTTTTCACAAAGTGATGAACCTTGCCTCATCCTTGCTTGTAAATGACTGAGCCTTTGGTGGATGTTCCTTTTATACCTAATCATGACACTCACCTGTTTCCAATGAATCTATTCACCTGTAGAATGTTTCAAGCTGGTGTTTTTTTGAGCATTCTCAACTTTTCCAGTGTTTTGTTGCCCCCTGCCCGTCCTAACCTTTTTGGAACATGTTGCAAGCATTAAATTCAAAATAATTGAATATTTTTGCAAGGGATTATGATTATTGATTACCAATATTTAGCAAAAATTATATTTAAAAATCATAATTCAGAAGAAAATCATTTCCAACCAAAAATATTTTCTTACAAATAAAGATCAGAGATACACGCTGGTGGTGTGATTATTGGGCTCACAGCACTTAATAATTACAATAGGTTAATTATCATCAATAATTGATAATTATTAACAAAATCCACGCTAAATGTCATTGTGTTATCAACTGTTTTACCGAATGGTGGAACACTAGCCATGTTTTGACAGATAATCACTCTTACACAAAACACAAACGCCGTCTCTTTATCTATGTGAATTTTTTTTAAACCAATAGCCCCTCTTACAACTTTCATCTAATTAGGCATACACTATTCTACAAAAGGGGTACATTACTAACTGAAAATAATAATAATAAAAAAAGAAAATATATGGGCACGGAATGTCTATGAAGATCAAACCAGCAGTTTATGGACAAATGAGAATGATACAACAATTTGGATTTACTTGGAAAGTGGAATAACACCACTGGACGGTGAAGCCTTCCTCCATTGATGCGTCTCAACAGCGGCTGTCAGCTGGTAGAACAGTGGGCCACGCCCCAGACGCAGAGCATCTAGCAGCCGGCCCCTTTGTCACTAACAGCTGATAGCCCCAAATCGCGAACAAAGGGTCATAAAGCTCTGAGGCGGGAGTTCGGTGGAAAAACCCCAAAGATAATAAAATGATGGAACAATGAGGTGGCCAGGTGGAGGAGGCCAGGTGGAGGAGGCCCAGACCGCAGACTGGATTCTGCTTCGAATGAAAAACTTCTAAAATTTCAACTTTAACTAACTGATTTAGTTAATTAGCCAGATTTAACTGGCTGATTGGTAATCAACAGGACGAAAAGGCGCTTCCCAGTCCAACAATATTTAGACAGCAAATCAAAACATTTCAGCATAAACACTTCAATCAATATTGAATGCAACAAGTTAATACCTTGGATTAACTAATGGTGATCCTAATTTACCTTAACTATACTTCAAGGAGGAAGAAAAAACCCACCCGCAAGCTTCTATTTCTCCAGAAATTTGCCTCCAAAGTCAGTTTTGTGACATTGTGGCTGGAAATGGCAGTTAAACGCTTGTTTGGGTGGGTTTTTATAAATTCTGGTGACATCAAAGCTGCGACGCCTGTTGAACTGCGACGTCTGTTGCTGCGACGCATGCTGAGCTGTGATACATGCTGGAAAGTGTAGTAGCAGCTAGCCTCCAGTCAAAATTGATGATGGCC
The DNA here is from genome assembly GCA_036250325.1 of Characodon lateralis. Classification (NCBI taxonomy): domain Eukaryota; kingdom Metazoa; phylum Chordata; class Actinopteri; order Cyprinodontiformes; family Goodeidae; genus Characodon; species Characodon lateralis. The sequence continues at coordinate 16,412 of JAHUTJ010042340.1, forward strand.
CAACATTTGCAAAAAAAATAAAAATTAAGTTTATCACTTTGAACATTAAGGGCCTGATCTTCAAAAGGTTTGCATTTACCAAACTACATGTAAACCTGTTTGCATCAACAAAGCTGATCTACAAACGAGGTGCTAACTGGATTGCGGGTGTAAAATCAGCGGAACAAACTTTTTTGCGTGTTTGACTTCATGAATATACTAAATGTAGGATAATGACCCAAACGTGCAAATCTATGGGAGGGAGATATGCAAATGTATTTCCTTACAACCCACATTATACACCTCAATAATCTTCAAACAAATGAATAGCAACAGCTGCTTATACAGAAGGTCAGCCCACCAGGATCGATTTCTTGCATAATTGTCATTGTGACTGTGGAGCAAAATCTTTGCATTTATTCATTTGTGACATTTTCTCTCCCCATGTACGAATTCTAGAGGCTGTTCCTCCACTTTGCTCAACCTCTGAAATAAAATATCCAGCAATCGTTTTGGATTATTAATGGTGGGGTTTGCATGAAGCCAAATAACCAGTCTGAAAATCCATCCACAATACAGTTTATATAATGTCCATATGGCTTGAGCTTATAAGATTCCACATGCCGAACAACGTTAGGACCTGGATTGTAGTAGAGTCAGTGTCTGAGGCGATTACGTTATCTTCGTTCCATACCTTCAGGATCTAGAATGCTCAGTAAATGTCTTGCAGTGTTCTGAGGAACAATAAATTGTTCCAGGATGCACATTAGGTGTTGCAGTTTGTATTAATTAAGTTGTGTGTTTGCAACTTTTCCATAAGAAATAATGCAACATGAAGAATGTTACTTCTTTTGTTCTTCTATGAATCCTTAGTGTTGACAGAATCCTTCGTAATGTTTGAATGCTTATCTTAATTCTATAATGTGTGCAGTCAAAAATGTGAATCTGAAAACACAGACATTACTGTTATTGTTTTTATCCACTTTTGATAGTACAAGCTATCCACTTTAGATAGTAGCCAAGACCTACCGCATGCGCTGGGGCAGTTCGCAGCCAAGTGGGATGAAGATCAACTCCTCCAAGTCCGAGGCCATGGTTCCGGTCCCGGATGAAGCGGAAAAAGACGAATATGAGTACGAGTACGAGTAGATAGTACATTTTGAAAACAGACACAACAAAAACAACTGTACTTTACAACCTAATTTAAGATCTGAATCCAAATCATAATGAAGAAATGTGATTGACAAAAGCATGCATGTTCCTTAATTAAGTCCACCACAAGAAGGCGCTCATCCACCACGCAGTTTAAAATAACGTGTTTTGTTTCTATCTTTTTTTTTTAAACTGATGAAAACCAGAGATTACCTGGGTTCGTGATGTTACAATAAAGCTAACATTAAAGTATATCTTTACATACTAATACAGATAAGCAGAGTTTGAGCACAAGCCTTGTGTCCAAGGGATAAAATGGACATTTGAAAAAATTGTTTTACTCCGAATGTTAATCTGATACTTTAAATTTAAATCATGCATAACATACAGTTTATGTCCTAATATGGTTCATATGAAAATATTTATATAATACAAAAAGGAGCTAATCTTGTAAATTAAACTTACAAGATCCAATATATACATACATACCCATTAATGTTCGGTTGAATGTCCCTTAGCAAGTGTCAGATAAACCGCACTATTTTTGTTTTCATTTATGAGGTCCCAACATAATTCTGGCTATGTGCTTGACCACTCTTCTTATCAGAAATGGTCAAACTTGTTTTTACTATATTATTTGCTCAGTTATTCTTTTGCAGACCTGGAAATCAAGCATAGTCCGAAGTTTCCAATCGTGTCAAGGTCATCCAGATATAGACAAAAGGCTTTTGACAATGGATGGATGTATCAGAGAAAAATAATAATTGAACAAAAATCAATATTTTAAAGCTGTTAATGCAAATTTAGTTTTTCTCAAATCACAGAAGTTGCTCATTCTATGATAAGTATATTTTAAAGCTGTAAATGCAAATTTAGTTTTTCTCAAATCACAGAAGTTGCTCTAAGTCCACCCTGCAGATAAAGTTGATAAGTCCACCCTGCAGAAAAGAACAGTTTGAACGCAGTTACCAATATGTCATCACAACTGCATGTAAACGTCTTACCAGAACTTGATATATTCTTCTTTGAATCTCTATTTTCTGCTTTGTTCCCCTGTTTAAAATATCAAAATTGCACATCTAAAGTCAACATATTCTTTATTCAATTCTACAGAATAAGGGTCTACTTAAAGACAGTCAGAGGAGCTGACTACCAAAGTATGCCTAATTATAGCGGTACATGGCTATATTATGATACTTACAGATAAAAAAAAATCCATAAATAAAAAAAAAATAAATTACTTCAAAAATTTTTTTTTTTTGCCAAAGTGCTTTTAATTAATTAATTCATGCTAGTTGTTATTCATTTTACTTGTTCACCTTGATCTTTCAGTGCTTTGTCTGCCAGGTCTGTTTGTAAAAAACGTTTTCCTTTTGTTTGTGTATTTTTCATTGCTGTACATCCTGTATGGTGGTTTTAACCAGTCTATTAATGGTGTTCGATGTTGGGACCCACAGCCATGAGTTACAACAGGAAATGTGGCACGGACTTTTCTGGAATTTTCACAATAAATTGCATTAACCAACTTCCGGCATAACTTAGGAATTGGGGGTAACAGGGAACTTCCCATGATGCCACTGTCCACATAAAGCTCCCACTTCCCCCACAAGTCTTTCTCTACCATCCGGACTCTGTGCGAGGCTGGCCGGTGAGGCCAGCGCGCTACTGTCTCTTTGCTGGCAAAAAGACATAAACTCTTCAAACTGGATCCAAGGGTGTCATACAATCATCAATCATATGCGCTAAGTTAAGTACTGATAAATTACTGTTGAAAGAATCCAGTATTCATTCATAAAAGGGGTAAATTAAGGTAAAAGCATTGTTTACTTTCTCTCTGAGGCCTGCAGAAGCAAACTGTCCCAGAGAAGTCCCCAGGCGGCCTTAGAGACGCTGTCTCTACAAGCCGAGTGAAGCGGTTTTCCCTGCCTGAGAGAAGGACAACAGGAGCCGCATCACCGTGGTTATGGTAACGTGCAGTTTGGCCAGCTGACAGAACAGCCGCCACTCCCCACAGCTAAGGAGGTTAGCTGTAGCTAACCGTTTAAAGACTGTGGACGTTTCTTCAAACTTCGCCGCCTTGGACAACTATGGGAAGAAACTTGTGCCATCAGAAACTGAATTTGAACTTCTCAGACTGAATCTGTATTTGTGCAATTTGAAATTAAATGCATTGGTTTGAAATGAATTTCACTTAATTGAAACTGAATTTAATGGTTTGAAACTGAATTCATTGATTTGAAACTGAATTTAATGGTTTGAAACTGAATTTATTGGTTTGAAACTGAATTCATTTGCTCTGAAAATGTATTTTGTTGAATTGAAAATTCAGTTTCACTACTTT
>JAHUTJ010042341.1:0-19879 GCA_036250325.1 Characodon lateralis
CATCATTTTACTAAATTTGGTAACTGAGTAATCACCATTAAGCCCCATTTCTCCAGAAAGATTCGGCTCTTTTCCAAAATATTCTGTAAATAATATTTCTTTAAATATTATGTTAATAAATAAAGGCAGCTAATTAGACCCCGTTGAGAATTAGTCATCCAGAAGGTTGGTTTTATTCAGCAGATCATTCTTAAAACATTATTTTATTAAAATAATACTATATCTGATCTTGCATTGTGAATGGTTGTCTAAGTTAGTTCCAAGACTAACTTTAGGTCACTTCCAGATTCTTCAAGATAATCCTTGGTTCTCAAACATAAACATTGCATGGTAATGTTGCATCACTCTTTTTGGTCATTATTTTCAATCATCTCTCATCAACGTAGCCCATTAGTCTTCCCTATTCTTTAATTCTGCTTGGTAGTTAGTGGGATTGTTTTAGCATAGTAAAGCGTTTGTTGATTGAAATATGTTTGACTTTGAGTTGACTTATTTTTGTTAATAAATTCTTGTATTTTAAGAAATTTTGTGTGCAGAGTTTTTGCTGTTCAATAATGTCAGAACTCGTTTCACACCTTTCTATTTTGTCCTAATACCATCGCCTTACTGGGCTGGTATTCACAGGACAACCCTTAACAGACCGAAATATTATTTGATAAAATATTAAAATATTAATGTTAAATATTAAATAATATTCTCAGATTCATAATCCTAACACTTAGTAGCTGTCTTTCAATCAACTGACCAGCAAGGTACATCAACAGGTGGGGGAGGGGAAATGCTGTGCTACTTTATGCTCCAATAAGCGAGAAAAAGACAGTCAGTCTTCCTGTTTTAATACATTCAGAACTTGAGCCATGAATTCCTTGATAACATAAAGGACAAAAAAAAAAAAAAATCACAATAAGATTTTTTTTAAGTATAAATCACATGAATAGTGACGGAAAATAATAATTCAATATTATATACAGCATAACAACATCCAGTGAAAAGCAGTCAGTAACATTGTCAGAAAATACGAACAGCATTCCCTGCAGTGCTAACGACGTCAGGGATTTCCCACAGCAAAAAAGCCAAGCAAACGTTTTTACAGGCTAAGTACAGTTACATAAATCTTTGAAAATGAGTCACAGGCGCAGACATGAAATCATACTGGAGGCTTCTACTGGCTTTGTGGTTGACTGGAGTTGGATGGAGAAGGGAAAGACCTCCCTGTCCTATAAATAAACAGTGCTCCGTCCCCACTTCCTCCACGCCCATGAAGCAGGAGCATCAGAAAGGCCCGCCTGCAGCACTGAAACATGCAGCAACCAGTAATCTCACACAACACTCTGGAGAAGGGGAGAAAACAACAAACACTCTCCTGCTGTAACGATCACCTCTCATAAAACAACTGTAAAACAAAGAACTCCTGTTGAAACAAGCATGTACCATAAACCTCTGAAATATGAGGTGAAAGAACAAACATGTCACAAGGGAAGAGTCTTCCTTAAACATTATCTAAGAGGATGGAGCTAAATATTTAACCAGAAGATAATAATAATTGGATTTAATTATTAAAGACTTTATTGAATTTGTTTCTCAATAAAATCAGTTCGAACATTAAAAAAAAATATCTTGAGCCACAGCATCTGTTATGCTTTGGCTGAAGTCAGTTTATCTTGATGAAATGTTAATAAATAATTTTGTTTTATAAGCTAATGTCCAAGCAGGATTTGACGAGCACTGAGGTAAAAGAAAAAAAAGTAAAAATAATAAACTTGCCAAAAAGGATAAAGGAAAAAGTCAATTATGGATACCAAGCAGGTGTGATTATTGAAAAACTAGGGCCTTCGGTTAGTTTTGCAGTAAAATGTACTGCAAATTTAGATAATGGCCAAATGTGGACAATTTTCACCTTGATCAACAATGACTGGTGACCAATCAGTGAGAAACTCAAAATTCCGAGCGTTTTCTGATCAGTGTACCAGGTTACGCTGGCAACAATGATCTAAGTGGAAGCTGTTAATGAGTAAAGAAAACTGAAATTTAACTGTTTTCACACTCAGTGAGGTATTTAAAAGGAGGTCAGAGGAAGTGTGAAAATGTAAGGAGTTAATTTAAAACAAAAAAAACTCATGATTAATTCTGGCTGCAAGAGAGCAGGACTTTCAGCAGAGAACAGAAAAGGTGCTCTGTTAGCATTTAACCTCTGTCTGCAAGGAAGCATCCTGAATTTGGAAATGCCAGCAGCCTTTTGGAAATCTCAGTTAGGTAATGATCTACTTTTACTAGGACATACACACAAAGACTGCTGACCTTGTAATGCCTACTGTTCTCACAGTGCTAATTAATATAAAATTGCCAAGGTCGGTTTACAATGTCGACTCTGACATCATAGGTGCTTTCATTTTGAAATGGTAAAACCTTGTTTTGCAGCGACTACTCTCTCACATATCCAGCATGGCATCGCCTCTTTTTCTGCAATAAACAAACACCTCTCACAGCAGGAAGGCTTAAAAACAAACATTTCCAATGCTGTTCTCTATATCCTCTTATATTATACAGTAGTTCCCACAGAGAAATTAGAATTGGCTAAAACTTGTATCAGCTTAGACATCTGCGCTAAATTTTTTATTACTGCAAATATATTTTATTTAATTGTACATTATTATACAATTAGTATATTGATAGCTTTGAATTACACCTTACAGCAGGTATGAATTAGTATATGGTCGGTACAGAAACACAAAACTACAAAAGGCACAAAATAGGAAATGGGCAGCTAACAAAAATAACATGACCGTTTCCTTCTGATTTATTTATCTTTACTGTAGCTGGAGTAGAATTAGGATGAGACTAAATATCTGTATTGGGAATCTTAGTGCAAACCATGTAAAATCCTTCATCCTACCTAATCTCTTCGATGTCTGTATATGAGGCACCTGCTCTACAGCTGGTACTTTTAAATTTCATTGTTCTTTTTTGTACAATGACAATAAAGGGATTCTGAGTCTGACCACGTAACTCTGGCAAAATGTACTTTTCTTTGAATAACCGATAACTTTTTATGGCATAAATTACTGCAAAACTCCAAGATATAACCATTTTGTATTGCGTTATGTTTGCTTCAACCTACATCAGTGTGCAAGGTCAACCTCACCTCACCTTTTTTTTTTTTTATCTTTCATTAACCAAATGAAACATCTAGTTCATGTTCAACAACAAGTTTTATATAATCCCAGAGTAACAATTCTCTGTGGGGTCAGTACTTTTCTAAGTCTTTCGAGGGAAGCAATTTTCTCCCAGATTCCAAGCCTGCGGTCCGGCACGTCAACCTCTGCACTCTCACAAAAACGGGAAATGGCTCTTCACCCCTTCATCTCCCCCCACCGCTGTTCATCTAAGCATTACATTACCCTGATTTCCTTCCATATCTATTAGAGGCTCAGGCTTGTAGTGTGGAGACCAGAGCTGACAAGAAGAGACTAACAACCCCCCTTAGCATTAAATCAGATCACTCTGCTGCAGACAGGAACATGCTGTGCAAAACTACCTTAGCCCCTTTTCTACCAAATGCCCTGAGATTTAAAGCTCCAGGATTTCTCTTGCCCAGGAAAAACGAATCCTGTCGATTTGGGTGCCTTCTGTTTCCATTGCTTGGAAAGGAAACTAACTATTTACTTAAATGAGCTTAATGGCATATGGGAAAGTTGTGAAGAACACTGAACTACACATTCAGTCCAGCGGATGGCATTCCTCCTTTACTCCCTTTAAAAGACTCTTAGCTAATAAAAAATGTTGTTGTTTCAACTGATAAATGACAATAGATGATAAGCAGCTTAAGAGTTATACAGCTAATTAAATCATTACTTTATATTAAATTTTTACCAACCTGCATTTGGCCTGAGTTCTTGCTTTATAATGGCATGACTGATTTACAATAAACACTGATAAACGCACTTATTTTTCTTTTATCATCATCAGGCAAACTCATATTAAATATCTACAGCAAAAACAGAAAATATTTTTAGTCATACCTTTATTTATTAGAATAAAAAAGAGATAATCAGTTCAGACGTACATGAAATTGAGAATATGACTATATAAATATTAGCTTATGATTAGACAGTGTAGAAGATGTGTAGACAGTGGAATAAAATAGTCTGCACTTGTACAGCACTTTATCAAGTCCAACGACTCCAAGGTGCTTTACACTATAATCAGTCATCCACTCATTCATACACTGACAGGACACGAGGTTGAAGAGGATCACTGGGAGCTACAAGGAAACTGCATCCAGATCTGGAACTGTGGTCTCTCAGAGTGCCTGGCAGCAGTTAAGTCCCAGTCCAACCGCCTGGCTAGCTTACCTTAGCTTATTTTAGCAGCCAGAGGGGCCTGTAGAGCTTACATTTTAAAGTAGGCTCATTCTTGATAACCTGGCTGCACGGAGGAAGTTTTGAGATCTACTTTCTTGTTTAAAAACATCTTAAAACTACTTTTTGTGACAAATTAATGGTATAAAACAATAAATTTGCATACTCACCGCCAACCTTGCTGTAGGTGGGGTTGCAACACCTTGCTGCACACAAGCAAGCTTTTTTTGGGAAAGACCAGCAATCTGCCCCTTTAACAATCCCGGGGAAACCTGAAAAGTACTACCTTTTACCAGGAAAAATTAAGGCCCCAGTTAAGTGAAATCACTCGGGTAAATTTGTATCGAAACATGCCTTCTGGGTTTTCCACAAGCAATGAAAAAGGTACTATTATTTACAGAGCTTCTTCATACAAATGAGGAGTTAGTTTAAAATGCCTGTGGAAAAGTAATCTTACCTATTTTTTTACATCAGATCACCAACTATAATACATTTTAATGATAATTCTTTGTGGGACACCAACACTGAAAAAATGTTAGTGCAAAAGAAAACAATGGCATTTAATTTTATTCAGCCTCATTTTACTCGGATACCCCAAAATGAAATCTGATATTCCTAAACAAACTCTATTGTAAAGTGTAGGTCTCAAGTGCAAACCTACCCAGATAATATTGTCAATTTAAACTGACAGGCTAGGCAAGGACCGCATTATTCTGAGAACCAATTAAAAAGCCCATTGTATCTAAGGATACTGTAGGGACAGTATCAACATGACAATTATCAGTTGTGAGCTCTACAAATCTGCCCGTTATGCAAGAGTGGCAAAAGAAAGTGAACGTTGAAGGACAGCCATAAGAAATCTTTTTTTGTAGTTTGCTAAAAGCCATGTAGGCGACTCAGCAAACATCTGGAAGAAGGTGCTCTGGCTACATGACACTGAAATTAAACCTCTCTTTTTTTCGGGCTGTAAAAATATGGAGGCATGAGCAACATAATGTGGAAAATGTTCTTCAGTGAGGACAAGGAAGGTGGTCAGAGTTGATGGTAGGGTGAATCCACCAAAATAAAGGGCAGTTCTGATAGAATACCTGCTGAAGGCTGTAAAGAGGAAGGTGGTGCACCTTCTAGGAAGACAAAAAGCCTAAACATACAGCCAAAGCTACAATAGAATGGTTAGCATCAAAGGATATTGATCCGTTAGAGTCAGCCCAGTCAAAGTAAAAAAATCAAACTGAGAATCAATGGCAAGATTTGAAAATTGGTAGTCACAAATACTTGTGCTCCAATCTGACTGGCCTTGAGCTATTTTACAAAATACTAATGTTTAAAATCCTGTACCACTATTATATGTCGGGGTTTTAAAGTTAAAGGGGATATATATATATATATATATATATATATATTTTTTTTTTTTTTTTTTTTTTTCTTCAGCAAAAAAGCAATAAATCATTTTTCTTGTACTTCATAAGTATGTACTCATTTGTGTTGCTCTTTTATATAAAACGTTATTTAAATATATTGACGTTTTTTGTTGTCACCTGAAAAATTGTAAACAAGTTCAAGCGGTAATAATTCTTTTGCAAGGAACCATATCTGCAATGCGGTTACTGGAATTGGAAAGAATATAAACATTTTGTGCATCTATGAGAAAGAAAAAAAAAACATTTCTTTCATATCAGAATAAATAAAACAGAAGCTGCATATTTCTTCTTTACAGAGACATAATTGTTAAAATGACCTTTGCAAAGATGGTGTTAATTTTCTGCTGTGAGCAATTCTGACCGGACCAGTCACTGCTCTGGCTGCTGATGGTACACTCACACAACGTAAGCTAGTGATTTATTTTTAGGACATTAAGCTGCTTTGCGTAGCAACATTTTAACTTTATCTCATGACTCTTTCAAAATAAATAACACAAGAGGTGGCAGAAGTATCTATGATAGCAGGAAACACACCTGCCAATTAACTCTCACATGCAGTATGGAAATCATCAAAACGCCTCCTTCACTCCATTCTCACGCTTCATCCGTCAAACAACTCCACTCCAGCGCAGTTATTTCCAAAAGGCCAAACACAGCGGTGAGCGCTGACTCATCATCCACCTGTAAATAATTCATTAAACCTGCAGCCGGATCCGCTTGCATGCGCCTCCTGATCAATTTCTTGTTCAAAAGTGACGTGATCAGCTTTCCCTCTTTTCTGCTTTCCACCAGAAACAACCAATCACCATCACTGCCTTAAGCCCGGTAACTATCCATCAAAGTCTGGTAACACATGCAGAGGGTAGCTAGCCCAGAAACATAACTCAAGATGCACTTAATATACTTATATTAAATAATGTTTGGAGTGGGGGTTTGAAAGCCAAAGAGATGTTAGAAAGTGATAACTAAGACTGAACTTGTTAACTCAGGTCAGGTTTTCCAGATGGCACGTGTCAAGGAATTTGCATATACATAGAACCATCTGCATGCATGGCTGAGCAGGCACAAGCACCCCCTCTCCCACTTTCTGTTGCTGATCTGTTAAACCTTGTGTGCGCCTCTTCTCGGTCTAACGTCATCGTTGTGTTGGGTGTGCTTCGCGGCAAACAAGAGACACATTAGAGGGATGTCCTGAGGAGGAAGCGTACTCCAACAGATGGCTTTAATGTGGAGCAAATTAACAGACGGATCTTTCACACAAGCGCTCCACCCAGGAAAAAAAACATATAGAAATGCAAAGCTGGACAACTGGCCTACACTCCTTGATGTGTTAAATATTGAAGTCTGTCTTTAACAATGTACAGACAAGGATTACAAGGAAGTAATAAGCTATTTTCTAGTTTTTACTTTCCAGTGAAAGTGTGTAACACAGCATATTTTTTAGTTTAACTTGGAAGACTTTCTGCCTTCCAAAAATTCCCCTCCTCCTTAAACATTCTTTTCACAGCTCCACTATCACTTTTTTTCTATTACAGACAGGACTCTTAGTCCAACGTTAAGGTTGAAGCAGTAATAATAGAAGACAAAAAGTTTGCTATTTATTTGGATAGCTCTCTTAAAGTCCCACCACAGCAGTTCAACCAACCTGAGGTCTGGAATTTAAATAATGCAATTGCAGGAACTCAATTATTTTCCTTTTTAATCCACTGTGCTGTAGGAATGGTTCTGTATTTGGGATCTTACTGTTGATGTTTTACACAAGCTTCAGCTTGGCATCATGTATGACATGTTAGAATACTTTGATGTACAGAGAAGATCATCGTTGACTGTAAAGCAGGCCCACATCATTATCCCTCCACCGCCTGGCTTAGCAGTTGCTGAGTTTTTTGTGCTGATATGCCGTGGGTGGTTTTCTCTCAACATGGTACTTTGTATCTCTGAACCAACATCTTTATTCTGGTGGGATCTGTTTAATTGACATTGTTCCAGATGTTTTGTGGTTCATTCAGGTCCAAGTTTGTAAACTTATAAAAGTCATGCAGCCCTATTCTTGTTAGAGAAAAAGGCTTTCGCATGGCAACCCTTTCAGAACAGACATACCTGTAATTAACTTCAACATCAAGCATGCTAACCAAGGCCATTAGAGTCTGACGCGGAGATCTATATTTTTGAAGCTTTTTTTTGTTTTTTATATAATTTCTTGTACCAACTGTGACTTTAAGGGGAATTTGCTAGTATGTTCACTCCTGGGAAGATTGTAAACTGCCTTCATTGTTTTCCACTTGTGAAATAACTGTTGCCTGATCTGAATTTGTTTGGAAACGGCCTTATTCACCTTATTTTCAAACACAGTAAAAAATTTGCGTCCAACTTCCGGTTTTATGTGCCACACTTCTGTTTTATCACTTTCCTGGGCTAAATAACATAAGTTGAAATTTCTGAACTATGTCGTGGGAGCATTTCCAAAAATTGCTGAAACATCGAAATGGCAGGTCAGTGCCACACCCACAAACTATCCACGAGTGGGAGAATGATATGAAGAAGTGGCCTCATATAACGTACAAAGACCTTTTTAACTATTTTGTGTTGTCACTTGGTGCTGATGGCTCTACAATTACAAATGTACAGAGGCATATCAGTACCTCCACAGTGGAAAAGCTGGCAAAGTATTAACCACTAACATCAATGACCTGGTGTTCTTGAAGGCTGATGTGGAATCAAGCCAAAGCAAGTCTGACGTTCACTCTGCATGGATCCTGACTACATCAACTGGTATTATCGAGATGGTCAGGTGCTCTTGTGTCGTGGGTCAGGGAAGGTCCTGCAGTCACGCGGTGGCTATTTTATGGAAGGTAGGCTAATGATTTGTCTCATCAGTGCCATAACATACTAACTGCTGCCTATGTTTGCATCTACATAAGTATTGGCAATAAAGGGATGATCGGATTAAAAAATGTGTCATGTAAACACACCACAGGAATATTAAGATCATTTGGAATTAAATCGTATTCTTATTGAGAGGGGTGCAGATCAATAATCCGATTAGCATCCATCTAATCACTGGTTCCGATTATGTCATTCGAATTGGGGCAAACTGAAGTAAATGAGAATGTATGTGAAGGATGGGGCAGCAGCATTGGACAGCACAGAACTTTTAAGGATGTTTATTTTATTCATCTACAACAGCTCTTTGAAGAAACCTGCATAATATACGGTACAACAACATTTAATTTCCCTTTGGGATGAATAAAGTGTTTTTGGATTGAACTGATATGAATTTCCCCCTCATTACAAGAACAGTAACAATATGTCTTGCTGCGCCCGTTGCCTAATTATGAAGTAATAACGCCTAAACCGCTCTCAGAACGTAGTGCTGGTCCATTCTATGCACTCCGAACAGTCAGAACCAACACACCGCAACGTCTGCTGTGGTTGTTTCAGGGAAATTTGACAATTTGAAGCCATAACAATGAGTTGGCTATAAAGAAAACTTGTTGTATTAGCCACTACAGTGAAAGGAAGTCACCTATCCAGGGACCGGAAGTGCCCAACTGGAAGTCTTGCACAAAAAACCGTCAATTGACTATGTCCGTATGTCCGTTAAAAATAAGGTGAATAGCTATTTCCAGATTTATGGGTTGTAACAATTGCTTCTTTAAGGTCATTGTGATTGTTGTTCTACCCAGGTATTGAGTTAACACACACTCCGATTGTCCAGACCAGCAGACTTTGAAAATGGGTCCTTTTGAAGGGGTGTTCACACTTGCTGATGATCAATCATTTGAGTGCATTTGATTAGCTGTACCAGGGCAATACTTTTCCTCCTATATTAAATGGAAGCGGCAAGGCTGTACTTACTTTTCAGTCTCAGCTGTTCTATTTTAGATTTGTTTTGTTTAATTAATAAAGACAGTACATAATGTACATGTTCCTAATAAATTAGGTTATTTTTAAATAATTTTAGAACATGGTGAGGACCAGTTTATTTTTTTCATATCCTGATATGTAAAACCCCAAAACTCAACTGAAATGGGGTTCACTTTCCTTTTCCCATGACTACTGTACTTACTTGCTCACTTTTCTGCTACTATAGACTGCCCCCGCATCCAAATCCACTACTCTTGAGAACCAAACCCATTTTTCCCTCTAAGAAGGCAAAGGGGAATCTGTCTGCACCTCATTGGTTAGCAGCACACTGTAGTAATCAGTGATTGGTTGGGTTGAGCCACATGTTCTATACTGATCCTTACCCCCTGATGTCAAGCAGCAGAAAATGTGACACAATGGAAACACTACTGACCCACTTCTAGATATAAGTACTCTACATGCCAGGGTTTAAAACAGACTCTTTATCCTTTACTTACAATAAAACCATAAGCTGCATTTTTTTCTCTGAATATTTGTTTGCCAAAAGAAAGCTTTTCAGTCATAAACTAGTGGCGTAATTTTGTGTTTTTAGAACTCATTGTTCTTTGTTCTGTGCATCATATGGGGAAGAAACACTTACTGACGGTTTTTAATACAGAAGATCCAATAACAAACCTCAGACAGCTGTGAGGACAGTTTAGTTTGCTGCTGTGCAAACCAGAAACAGACCTAATGATCTCAAACCAGTGAATAATTTAAAGAGCAGATGCTGCACTGAGGAGTTAAGTCACGTTAGGTGATAGCTTTCTAGCACATTCCAGCCAACTGCTGGGGCACACATACACATGCATGCCGATAAATTAGAATATCCTTAATGAATGGACTTATTTCAGTAATTCCATCCAAAAAGGATATCTACATTACATAAAATATAATGTATTCATTACACATTTAGTGATAAACTAGTTTTTAGCACTTTTGTTTATTACTTTTAATTTTGACAACTATGGATTACAACAAATATAAAGCCAAAATTCAGCTTATCAGAACATCAGAATATTACTAAAAACCAATAAAAAATATTTTTTTAAACAAAGAAATATTTTGTTATGGACTTGATAAAATACAGTAGACTAACACTAGCAGAAGACATGGCTACTCAAATCAAATCTGACTCCAACCATAATTCACACCTTGTAAATCCCCCACAAATGCTTGCATGTTCTTTGCATCACTCTCTCTCTCCCCTCTCAGCAACTATTTTTCCTGTCACTTGCACATATTTTCCTTCCACTCAACTTTCCAATACTACGCTTTGATACTATACACACTAAACCATCTATTATATAGATACATTTTACAAAGATAGATATATTTTAAGCTTTTATTTTTGATCATTTTTACGATTAATGCTTACAGCTAATAAAAATCCCAAAATCAGTTACTCCGAAAACTCTAATATAACAAGACCAGACCAATAGAAATTGTAATACACAAAAGTGGACTACTGAAAAGTATGTCCATGCACCACACAATATATGCACTTGTTTATTGGTTGAAGGACACTTTTCTTTCCACTCAGCTTTCCACTTGTATGCTTTGACACAACACACTGAACAGCCAGCTTCATCAGCAATGACCCTTTGTGGGTTACCCTGCTACATCAGTGACTGTGTGCTGGTTTAGGGTGACAGGAGCAGTTTTGTATACCCAAAACATAGCCATAACATAACATCTGTGCATTAAACATTTGATTTTTTTGGTTTTCTTATGCAATGTGCTAATTTTGTGAGAAACACATTTTAAGATTTGCATTACCTTTAGGCCAGTCAGTCAGTCAGTCATTTTCTACCGCTTATTCCATAGTGGGTCGCGGGGGAGCTGGTGCCTATCTCCAGCAGTCTATGGGCGAGAGGCAGGGTACACCCTGGACAGGTCGCCAGTCCATCGCAGGGCAACACACAAACAACCACGCACACACTCATTCATACACCTTTAGGCCATTATCATAAAAAATAAACACTTGAACTAGATCAGACACAGATTTCACTTTTTATATTGAATCACTAAAATAAGTACAAATTATTTACACTGATATTTGAATTTCTTAAGATATGCCTGTGACTATTCCTTTACTTGTTAAAACTTTTAAGCTACTTTGCCCTGGAGCTCTGCAATAAAATGTGCTCCTAAAATTGCATTACGACTAAATAGGCAATTAATCAAGTGCATCGTTAAAAGTAAAACAAATGGTGGGGAATCCTGTTTTCCCATCACATTATGTAGTTTATAAAGACATCCCATTGTTCTTTTCTCATTAACGTAGCCCTGCTTGTCCTGAGGCGCTACCAACTCATCATTAAAAGTAGAAAATGGAAATCTCTTTCTTTATTCTGGTAGTTTGATAGAGCTTCTGAGGACAAACTTCTGAGCAGAACCTTGTTTGGTAACAGAGCCTTAGAGTGGGATTTTAATTAGAAGTAAGTGCCTTAAGGTTACATGTTTTCATGTTTTATCTCCTGTTTCTGTACAACGTGAAGAGAAGCACAGATAATGTTTTAGTTATTTGATTCCACTACATCAGTAGAAAAAAAAAGGTAGCTGTGGTGAAGTGATTTTTTTTTTTCACCACTGAACAAAACTTGACCTCTGCCATTAAAAAAAAAAATCACATTTCCAAGGTTTAAAAACAAGCAGTATTTAAAGCTGTGGATGAACAAAACTTATTCATTTAATGAAATTATAACAGTCATGTTAAAATCCTCACCATGGATTCATCTTTTTTCCTTTCCTCTCCACCCATTTACTATGTCATAAATGTCCTGATTTAAAAACTGGTGAGACTTGTAAGTGTTAGAATATTCTCTCAGATGTCCTTAACTAAGGCTAATGTACAAGTACTCAAGCTAAATATTTCAGCAGCCTCCACCTTTTTAGCCACCATTTGATGGGAGACAGGCCATATTCTAATTAATGTAAGAGGAAGCAGGACTGACTGGAGAGTCGGTGGAGGCCTCAAACACTGCTGTCCAGTTTTATGGAGCTCTTTAATAACATTGCCCACAGAATCTTGTAGATGCTCTGTCGGGTTTCATTGTAAACGGCAGCAGAGAAAGCTTCATACATGATGCAGATCTGACAAGACGACAGCCAGGGGCCACTGATAAGCTGATAGAAAGCACAAAGCTATCTTAAGTTTTCTTTAAGCTGTTTAAAGCACTCTGTGACGCCTCCTGAAAAAATGTCTGAGGAAAGATTTGGACAAACATTTGACTGATTAAGACTCGACCTGTGTGTTAATG
Organism: Characodon lateralis; assembly: GCA_036250325.1. NCBI lineage: Eukaryota > Metazoa > Chordata > Actinopteri > Cyprinodontiformes > Goodeidae > Characodon > Characodon lateralis. The sequence continues at coordinate 12,949 of JAHUTJ010042341.1, forward strand.
TGCAGCCAGTCAAATCATTTTTACCTCATCTTGTTTTATTCATTTTAGATATATATTTATAAAATTAGAGTAATTGAAACAAAGAGTTGTTAGATTAGGCAAAACAAAAGTCTAGCAACTTTGGAAGTAAAATAGTCTCATTACAATCCGACATTTTTTAGACACTGAATTTATAATGCTGAATTTTTATCCTGTGCAATTATGTATGTGATTTTTTTTTTTGTATTTAAAATTTGCCAGCAAAAATTTCACCTGCAAAAAGTCCACTGTAGAAATTCACCCGCAGAAATTCACCTGCAGATTCACCCGCAGAAATCCGCCCGCAGAAATCCGCCCGCAGAAATTCACCTGCAGATTCACCCGCAGAAATCCGCCCGCAGAAATTCACCCGCAGAAATTCGCCCGCAGAAATTTGCCTGCAGAAATTTGCCTGCAATCACCTGCTTCCAATTTGTTTCCCGAATTGGAAGCTACTTCAGCTTCGTTGCTTCCTTCTGGGTCAAAAGAAGAGCTAAATGCTAAAAGATGCTAAAAGAAAAATCAGACAACAAAAACAAGATGGGAACAAAGGCAGAAGCAAAAGGCAATTTGGCCATTTATTTAGAAAATAATAATTTGACGAGGATTGTGTAGGAGGAAAGAAACAGATAAAGGAATTTGGATTGGACTGACCAGTGACCGAGGACGGATTTATGTTCAAGTAGAGTTTATTGTTGTGTTGTGATCCCTGATCTCTAGTGCAGCCATCCAAATGTTTTAATCACCAGCTGCCACTGTGCTGGAAGTGGTATTTTATAACCTATTTCTGGAATTTTTGGTCTACATTTTATTTCATCACATGAAAAAATTCCCCAACTTGTCTCTTAAAAGGTAAAATTGCTTTTGACCTTTGGAGGAACATTATCCATTTAATTAATCAAATAACAAGTACCTAAGTGAAGATTAAAGGATTAATTGAAAAATTTTGATTGTTAAACTAATCCAAAAAACTATCAATTTATCATTTTGATAAATTATGATGGAAACGTGGAAGACGTAATCTTTCCTTCTTTTCTATTTTTTTGCAACTGACAGCACAAAAACTGCCCGCAGAGCTGGCCGCACTGCATCCCTTTTCATTCCAGTTCATTAAAGAAAATATCTAGACCTTTGGGAAGATATCTAAAGTCTTTGAGCTGCTTGATGCTACAAAAAAATATGAAGCTAAATGTAAAAGGAAATACATGAATGTTGTCATAGTATTTCATCGTATTTGTTGACACATTTGAATTCAGACTAAACGGGTAGACCAGCTGAGGGACAGAAGACACAACAGTGGGATCCATCAAGAAGACCACAGACACGGCTAACAACAAAAGTTCTTAGAAACAAAAGATTTGGCAGCATTTAGTGCCATTAAGACTGGAGGAGATAAAGCAAGTCTGTATAAGTCATACATACATGCACAGAGAACAGGATTTCCAGTTGATAATACTATGATTTACATGGCTGAAATGGCTCAGACATGTAAACTAACAGACCCTTGTGTAAATTAGTGTCACACGCTTCAGAGCACTGGTATGCTCTGATGTGCTAAGTGCTATAATTAAATGACAATAACCTAATGAGCCTTATTATTATTAGGAGCTCCATGCATGTCGAGCTCCACCGACAACAGCCACAAAAAAAGAAAAAGAAAAAGGCACGTCTCAGGACAGCAGTTAACCATTTTCCACAATGTGAACCCAACAAGACCAACAAGGCCAAAGCCCTCAGCAGATATGTAGGTATCAATCAAACCTGTATTTCAGCAGCACTCTGGAAGTACTGAGAGGTTTGCTTGATGATTTTAAAACTGTATTCCCATCAGTTCTGGCATTCACCAGCGTCGTTTAGCTGTCTAGTCAGAGGTAAGCTCATTTAAGCCAGCGAGCCCTGTAATGGTTCTTCCAATGTCCCAATAGTACCATCACTCGTCCTGGCATTTAAACACAATTAAAAACCCAAGACATGCAATATGTCTGTTTACTGCCTCTGAACCCAACAGAGTGCTCAGACAAACTGGGTCCTTCTAATGGGTCCCATCAATCTGCACTGAGTATGCCACAGTTCTCCAAGGTAACTTTAAAGGTTAGAAGATGATGGTTAGAACATGAGAGAAACTCATGCCAAAAAGTCTGAGGTTCTAAGGATTGTAGAACCACCTTTAAGCACACATTTTGGTATGACTTTTGTAGTGTATCTCATTGATCTTGACAAATTTTGGCCTACATTGCCTCAGTTCAGTAAGGTTTTGAGATTTTTATTAATGAACAGCTTTCCTAAGGCCCATTACAGCATTTTATCAGTCTTAGATCTGTAGTTTAACTGGGACATGCACTAGGGGCCTTTATTGAACAGTAGTTTGACAAGAAAGAGGGTGGAAAGAGAAGTGGAAGAAATTCAGCAAATAGGCCGAGACCGGGAATGGAACCCAGGACAACCATGTCAAGGGCTATAGCCTCTGCACATGGTGTGACGGCTCAACCACCTGAGCCACCCAGACCCTCTTAGTTTCCTAATTTAGCCATTCGCTCTGTTTTCAAGTCATTGTCTTGCTGATGACTCAATTTCAGACATGCTTGACAGCACTCACGTTTGACAGTAATACTTTGCAGGGTGTACGATTCCTCAACAAACGACCAGACATTAATTCAGATGTTTTATGGCTCACTGAAATGCTTACTTTCAAAGTGATGCCCCTGTGTTATTTTTAGCGAGAACAAGCTTTCTCCTGACATTCTGTCATGAACTGCAACATTTAAGATGCAAACTGAGGCCTGTGGAATCTGTGGTGGCAACATTGGATTTTTAGCAGTCTCCTCTGAGCGTGACATAGGCTAAACTTGGAGTAAGCTTGCCAGTAATTTCACTCCTGGAAGCATAGTCTTAAATTACTTCCAATAAAAATAATCGTTCTAAGAATAAAATCGAGTGATTGACTTCTATTTCTGCAGAAACTGATTGCAATCATTCCTAGAATTATATGCAGAAAAACGTCCTTATCTAAGGTCATTGCTTACGTCTTTCCCTCTTGGCATTGTGTTAGATGAATGTTTTTCAGACAACCAAACTGCCAAAAAGCTCTGGTTTTATAGATATGCTATATGATTAGTTAAGCAAGTCCTTGAATTTTCCCATACTTGTATACATACATTTATATTAAACTAGTTTTTGTTATGTAAAAACTTCAATATCTAAGAAAAAAATTTTTTTCAAAATAACCTGTGCCAATATTTTCATTTCTTCCCCACCAGACTGAAACAAAGGAAACTCAGAGAAAGAAGGGTGTGGGTGGAGTTGAATGAAGGAGAGGAGGTGCACACATGGGAAAGATGAATGTCACCAAGCAAAGCAGTTCATCATCTCAGAAACCTATCTAAGGGCTGCGGTCAGGCAAAATGTCATCCCCAACTCCCCTTCTATTTTCCACTGTCAAGGTCAGAACACATTGGAAGAACAAGGGAAGCAGAGGCATGAAAGAGCACCGCCTCAAGCGAAGAAGAAGCCAGCAGGACAAACTCATCCTGCGTTTAGCCCTTAGCTAACAGTTAGCCAAGGAGAGTGAGGGCACACATGTCTGGATGTACTTGCTACCAGAGGCTGTGGTCGGGAGAAAGTGGATGAATGTGGAAAAGAGACAGAAGCCATGTTATTGAGGTAATGAACATATACTGAAGCACATGAAGGACCCAGTTTTAATGTGGGACAAACTGGGATATGACTGGAACCAAATGGGAATTGTTAAAAATAAAGTGTGTTTGTGTGTGAGAGTACACTGCCTCGGCAAATGGATGTACTAGATTTTATTTAGGAGTATCGTAAAATAGGGGGGTGAATACGGTGGCAAAGTGACACATGTTTTTCAGTAAAATAAAAACAGATGTTTAGACATTAAAAACCAAACATTTGGTGATTTAAAAATGTTGACTTGTAGACTGAAAAAGGGGACTTCTACTTTTTAAACCCAAAGCTTTCAGATAAAAGTCGCTTGAATCTAGTCCATTTTGTTTCGTCTTCCACGACTTTAAAGTAAGCAGAGCTGATGACCTAATTCCTCATTTTAAAATTAGCAGCTTGCTTCCTTGTCTCATTGCAATGTGGGAAAGAACAAGATAAAGTAATCACGAAGTTACAAAGACAATGAATATAAAACAGGCTTTACTATAAGGTCGACTAACTTTGCTCGTATCTCATTTCCTTCTACATTTAGAAGGAGGTTGTTAAAGATTTTTTAAGTAGTTTATTGTATTGTAAAGCACGTGTTAGGACTAACTATAACTGTAAAATGCATCAGATTGCTAATCACAAACTAATCCACAAGGTTAGGCATGAACAAAAAACACTTTAGGAAGGTTAAGAAGTACAGTGACGACTGTGTTTATTGGAAAAGATGTGAAAAGAAAGACTTGAAATACAAATTTGTCTGGCAGGAGCACAATATTTTAAAACTTTAATAAAGGCTACCTTTAATTCAAATTAATTAATACAGTCGGGGGAAAAAATCTAATATAACTGTTTTTAACAAAACCACCACTGGCATATTTTTGGCACCCCAGCAGTCAATAATTTCTACCACTCCCTTCTGCCAACAGTTTTCTCCCAATATTTCAGAAGGCTGAACCATACAGAGTGAGGCCATATGTTTTGGATCATTATCCTGCTAAAAAGACCCAATAATGACCTTTATTTAGTTTTCTGGCAGAGCCTACCACATTTGACTTTTTTTTTTTCTTTCTAATTTCAAAGATTTCTTGATGCTGTGAACTCAAACAAGGTACCCAGAGTCATTGGAAGAGAAGGAGGCCCACAGCATCACAAATCTATGAAACCTCAGGTGTGTGACAGCATCAGTGCCCACATCAGGGCTGCTGTTTGTGGATCAAGAGACAAAAATGGGGATTTTGGACCAATATGTCATTTTCAGTCACATTTGTTTCCTAGAAACTGTGTTATTAAGCATAATTTGCAAGGGTTTGGCCCCATAGACACAGGGTATTAGTTCTTGACTGGCAGCCCCACAGCACTAGACCAGTTACCAGTTAAGAAGTACAGCCTAAGACTTATCATGAAGAAAAGAGTCACATCAACTTTAACAATGGTCCCAGCTCTTCTGAAAGAGAAACAGGCCCCAAGCATCACAGATCCTCCACTGTGCTCAACAGTGGACATGAGTTCCTTTCCAAATATTCATGCAATGTTTGATGGCAGAACAAACACCTGGAGTGTCTTAGAAAAGCTTAATGTTAATCTCATTTGACCAAAGCACGGGGTTCCAGTTGGAATCCCAGTAAAGTTCTGCAAACTCCACATTTTAACATCTGTAAAGGAACATAAAAAACTTTTTCCTGGCATCACTCAAACTGAGTTGACATGTAATGACATCTAATGGTTATAATGGAGACTCGGTGACACCAAGATTCCCCTCTCTGCTGCAGTTCTCCAACTGTGATATTTAAATGTTATGGGAAACAAGGTGCACCCAAAGTAAACAGAAACTCAGTGATTACTACTTAGAAGTTCCTAGAAACTCTAGTGAATTCAAATTGTATTTGTTTTAAAGGCATAGGTGGGAAAAGTGCCACAGGGGAAACAATGATCTCTTAACATGGGATTGTCTTCCCCACTCAATACAGGTATTCAAATTAAAGGTTGGATTTTTCTACAGGGATATTATGCTGCTGCAGTAAAACATTAATTTTTTTTTAAGGATTTTTACACATCTTTATCTGAGGTGCCAATAAAAATATGTAACTACTGGATTACAGTTAGGCGTAATGTTGTATTTTGTATTGTTACACATGTTAATCAATAATATGCATTTCAGTGCTTTGAACTCCATGTGGTAGTATAATTTTTTTTATTGGTTATATGAAATATAACATTTTTATAAGAAACAGAATTTTAACTCTCTTAAATTTTTCATTAGCTATAAGCCATAATTGTAAAAAAAAGTTTGAAATATATCGTGTGTAAGAAATGTATGATTTTCACATTTTCAGTTGAATATGTGAAATAAATTGACTTTCAAATTTATTCTAATTCATTGGGATACAAGTTTTGCAAATCTAGAATCATTCCACAGTTTTAAATTAGCTTTAAATTATGTGTCTTTTATTATTATTATTAGCATTATTATTGTTATTATTATTATTATCATTATCAATCGCAAACAGTGAATCAAAGATTGGGTTGATGTCAAAACTTTATAGAGCTCTACAATGTGAATCCAGTGTCAATAACACAGATGTTAAGAAAAAAAATGGAACTAGAAGCAAATATTATAATATTAGATGACTAGGAGGAAACATTCAGGTCAGGACTAATAGCCCGACATGGAGGGATGTGGAAGTGAAGATGTGTTATTTTAAACACACCATCCATCACATCCAAATTTAGTAAAAACCTGTTAGGTATCGGGGCACTTTACACATAGACTTTGGGATTGTCCTGGGATTGTAGAGGTCTATAAAAGTTTACAAAGGGACATAAGCTGTATCTTGGGGATTGAAACACATTTGGACCCAACCCTGGAATTCTGGGAATTGTACCTGAGAACTTTAGAGACAGGGATGGAATATATTGACTGAGAGTTAGCGCTTAATAGCAAAGAAACGATCCTACTTAGCATAAATGCAAATCTGGAGCAGGTATTCTATGGAAGCAAATCGTTACCATATTTCAAATGAAAAAGCATTTCCAGAAATGCTTTTTCATTTTAAGAATGTGGCTGCATTGTTTGACCCATAAATGAAATTAGTAATCAACAATCCTATTTGCATCTTTATTTTCTTCAAGACTGCTCATTCTTTCACTTAATTAAAATGAAAAAGAAAAAGACATTTGAGATTTATTTTTCAAAATGTACCCCAGCAAATAGATACCAAAATTCAATTTGAAATGTAAAATTTGA
>JAHUTJ010042342.1:0-19870 GCA_036250325.1 Characodon lateralis
GATTGTGTCCCACTTGTTGATTCTTCACAAAAAATTTGAATTTTATATCTTTATGTTTGAAGCCTGAAATGTGGCAAGAGGTTGAAAAGTTCAAGGGGGCCGAATATTTTCGCAAGGCACTGTAAATCTGTGTATCAGTCATTCTTTTGTTTTTCAATCGATAATCAAAAAACGAAATATGCTATTTGATTTTGAATACGATATCAAAACAGAAAAGGCTGTGTTTTTCATTATTTCAATTTTAGACTCGGATCAAAATTACATAATGAAAACGCCGGACCGAAAATAGATTTAATATTAAATTTACGAGACCCGCTTTAATTGTCAATAAAAAAAAAAACAAAAAACAAATTATATACAGACTGAAAAGACTGCATATTTAAAAATGTGGTTTTGATCATCACAAAAAAATCTATTCACTGAGATTTTAGAATTTATTTACCTCAGAAGACTAAACAGATAACTTGCCTGCACAAATGTGAAAGCTGATACTGAGATCTCAGTAAATAGGCCAGGTCAAGATGTCACGCAGATGACATGCAGATGAGAGTCACTTAGTCTTGTCCTCATGCTGTTCTTGTTAAGGTTCATAACTAAGAAAGTCTTTTGGCGCAGGTATGTGGACCCAGACAGGCTCAGCATTTTCTTAGAAAATGTTTCAATCTCTTGGAACCTGCCTTCCTCCAGCTGGCGGTAAAAGCTGACAAGAGGGAACTGTTGATACCGACTGTGACACTCAGCATCACACTGCAGCTCAATGAGCTCCAGCTGCAGGTGGTCTGGAGCATTATCAGGAAACACAGAGAAAGCATGGTCTCCTTTCCAATAACTGCAAATCCAAAGCGATGTTGAAACTCCACAACCAGAGATGAGATGACTGCTGCATATCTCCTCAATTGTGCACTGATATTGTTCTCCAGAAAACTGGTCATTGTTTCCTGCAGCGATGCGAGATGTGTGGTATTACGCTGCGTCTGTGACAGGTGCCTTTGGAAAAGTTGCAGCCTGGTCCCAAAGACTTTGATCTGTGAATACAGTTGGCTTCCCACTGCATCTTACCCTTGAAGACTTGTGTTTAGCGTGTTCAGATGTCAGGTTGTTTCAACTTGAATTTCAAAATCAACCAGTCAAAAAGGAACAGATAGTTCTTGCAACGGTTGTCCCTTTTTGTCGAGAACTATACGATTTCTTTCCTAAGACAATAGAATAAATCTGTTCCTCTTGTTTGGTCCTGAAGGCTCTGGAAGTCAAGTAGCTTTTAACTCACGATCATTTCATCATCCACTCCTCTCAAAACAATTTGTAACTGAGCGGTGTCAGATGCACCTGTGCTTTCGTTACAAGCGAAGGAAAAAAGGTCAAACTCCACTCCATTTGCTCTAACTTTCTCTTCAAATCAGATTCAACGCCTTCAATTCTCCGCACCAAAAAGTTACAGGCCAGGCTAACATAGGACAACTCTTGCTTCTTCTCTGGACGTATGTTTTCCACCATTTTCATTACGCAGTCTTTGATGCATTCACCCTCCGTAAAAGGTTCGCAGTTCTTGATAACCAGCGTTGCCACCTCGTAGCTCGCCTTTGTGGCCTTTTCATTTGACTCACGGGCCTTTATTTCTCGCCACATTTGTTCCCAGTTATCTTGTCATTGCTTGCATGTTTGGTCTGGTACTGGTTCTTAATATTAAATTCCTTGAAAACAGCCACAGTCTCTTGGCAAATTAGGCATCAGTTGTTTTGTATATAGTGAGTAAATATTCCTATTTTCAGTTGTCCTGGAAGTGGCGGCCCTTGCTGTCAACTTTCCTTTTCTTAGTCACAGTCGACATGTTAGTGTGTGGCCACAGGGCTGCTGTGCTCTTCTGCAAAAATATAAAATTGTTTTTTTGGACGGGTGTGTTTTATATTATTAATATTCATTTTATCACAGAGGCTGCCAGCCAGTGGAAATTTTAACACGGGCCTCGGTTGGGACCCGGGCCGGACTTTGAACATGCCTGGTCGAAGGATTATAGTTTTCCATCAAATCTCCTCCAAGTGCAGGAAACTAACATACAGTCTCACAATCACTTGCATTTCTTTCTTTGACTATCAGCCAAAAACTGAATAACAATAAGTTGTAATAAAATGTTTCATATTAACTTCCCTTTAACTCTGTCTTCTTGTGTGTTCTGTTGTGTTGTAGGGAAATCGAGGTCGAACAGGTGTAGTGGTGGCTGCATACATGCACTACAGCAACATATCTGCGAGGTATTCTTGTCCATCATTGTCTTGATGTCCTGTATTAATACTTTTTTAGCTTCTGTGTGGAGTTTATACAACGCTGATGCAGATTTCAGGCTGTTGCTATTGAAAAACTGTTATTTGAGTACTTTGATCCTGGAAATCCCCTCAAAGGGTTCTGTGAGGGAAGAAGTAACAATCCATCAAACTAAGGCCTTGAAAATTAAACACCGATGTAATATTGTAGCTTAGCAGTCTGTCCTAGCTAGTTTATTTTCCTGGCATTGTGACGGAGAAATGTGCTTTGGTAATGTTATCCTTCTTTAATATAGCCAGATGTTATTAAATGGGAACCATCCACGAGAACTTAAAGTCATGGGGTATTTTTAAAGCTGTGAAAACAGATTTTTTTTTTTTTTCTATAGAGAAAAGGGACCCTTATTTTAATATTAAATCTACAATGATAACAGCTATCTGATTTTTATGCCATACAGTGCTGACCAGGCACTCGACAGGTTCGCCATGAGGCGTTTCTACGAGGACAAAGCTCTTCCTGTGGGTCAGCCATCACAGAGAAGGTAAATTATTAACTCTCTTCCTATTCCATACTTACTTATTTCATGAGTTCAGGGTATTTAAAGGTCGAGAATTAACATGAAGGAATCCTTAGATCAACAGAATGAGACATCCAGCAAATCATGAAGGGAAATATGTGTTTTTTTCTGTTTTTTGCACTGTGGAAATATACAGCGCCGTGACAGAATTTCTTTTTGCACTTTTGTCACACTCATGATGTTCAAAGAAATGTTATTCACAAAGAGAACCTGAGTAAAATGAGAAATCAGGAAATCCTTTAAACAGAACCTGCCTGACAACATGAAGTAGGCTAAAAAATCTCAAAAAGCAACACATCATATCCCAATCCAAAGAAAATCAAGAACAAATAACAAGCAAGGTCATTGACATTTATCAGTCTGGAAAAAGGGTTACAAAGCCACTCTGAAGGCTGTGGACCTCCAGCAAACCACAATGAGCACCATTATTCACTAATGGAGAAAACGTGGAACATTGGGGAACCTTCCATGGGGTGATCGGCTTCATAAAGTTCTCCAAAACAAGAAAACCACCCATGAGGTCACAAAAGAACCTGAGAATGGACAACATTGCCATCCATGGGAGAGTTGCAAGGCAAAAAACCCCTGCTGTCTAAAAAGAACACACAGACCTGACTCATAAGTGCCAAAAACATCTTAATCATCCCCAAGACATTTGGGGAAATATTTTGTAGACCGATGAGACAAAAGGGGAACTTTGTGGATGGTGTGTCCCATTACATATGGTGTAAATCTAAGACATTTGAGAAGAACGTCATACCTACAGTCAAACATGGTGGTTGTAGTGTGATTGTCCTGGGTTGTTTAGCTTTTCCAGCACTTAGACGAGTTGGTGTGGCCAGGTAGGTTTAATAACTGATATCATTTTCGTCATATTTACTGAGGTTATTTTTGTTTGGTATTAAAATTAGTTTGATGATCCAAAACATTTACCTGTGACAAAAAAGCGAACACAGAAACAGGGAAATACTATTTCATAGCACCATAGGTGTATTACTAGGTACGTCTATTTAAATGATATCCTGGTTAAAAAAGGGTAACACACATATTGAAACTATAGCAGCTTGCTCTTCTTTTTACTGCTAACATGACAACTCGGGTCAGGCTTATTGAACTATCCAGAAGCCAAAACATCTGGTCACTGACAGGAGAACAAGGGGGGGGGCGGGGGTGGTGTATGCGGAGACCTGGAGGTCAAGGTTACTGTTGATACCATCATTATTAACATCATTAGCAACCAGACTATGCTAACTCAACAGGCACATAATAGACCTCTGTAAACAGTCGTCTATTCCAGCAGAGGATAAAGGCCACCTTATAATAGCACAAGAACTGGGTCTGCTGTTCTTAATGTTCTTATATTCTGCTGTAAGGCACAGAATATATTAGGTATTCAAAATGATATACGTAGCATTTACAATTATATGTCCTTAATTTTAGATGGTGTTATTCTTGTACCATCATTCATTAAACAGCTCATAAATTCTTGAAGTTATGCCCACAAACAGGGACTGGACTACCACAAAGATTTTCGCCTTGTTCGACTTGTCATGCAGAGAGGATTCGACAAGTTTTTCATGGGCACCACCCACATATTTATCTCTGTTGCTATACCCACAAATGTATTTTCCTTATAATGTGGCACCATTTGAAACAAAATAAACAGGCTTTCCAACAACATAACATTTATTGCCTAGAAGATTTGTTACAACAAGGAAATAAACAGCCAAATCCAATTTTCCTGTCTTTTAGTGCTAAGTATAACATTAGTCAAAGGAAAGAACTGACAAAAAAAACCCTAAAGCATCAAGTTGGAGATAGTTAATGTCTGAAAGTTGTTTTGGCCTCTGAGTCATAGAAACAATGATGTCTGTAATGTCTCTTGTCAAATTAGGTTTGTAATTTGTCTTCTTTTGATTCCTATAACATATATTGACACACTTTTACTTTAAAATAGAAAATGTCTGTTTTTTTCCAAGGCAAATGGGTTGAAATGACTGAAATGCCCACATGTGACAGGAAAGACCTGAAGAAGTGTGCCTTCACACTGGAAGAAACCATTGCTACAGTCATGGCAAAACATTCAATTTCACACTATATATATGTTTATCAAAGAAAAACAAGCCCAAACATTTACAAGCTATGTTTGAAAATAAGTGCACTCATGCTGCTTCTCTGGAATTTAAAAAGAAAAGTTCTGGCCAAGTGATGCTAATCAAATGCACTCATTAAAGAGCTGAAGACCACTTCTATGAAGGCATGGGTGCAATTTGCTGGTCAGGAGCATACCGGTGTGATTTAATACAATCCCAGGGTGGAAAGACATCAGCAATAAGCTTTGAGAAATAATTGAAAAAATGCAAGAGATCCATCTCAGGCTCTACATACCTCGATATTAAGTTCATGACAGGACGATTACAAATAATCAAAGCTTGGTGCAAACTCGGTCATTAACAGGATTACGAACCCAAACACAGCAGCTGATCTACCATACAGGGACTGAACAGAATGAATGGAGGTGGTACAATGGGATAAATAGGCAAAAAAACGGCAAAGTGCAGACCTCTACAGAAGTTCTGTGAAGAGACCTTTAGAGAGCTGTGCAGAATCAAATGACTTCAAACACCAACACCAATGAATAAAAACAACATTGTAAAGAAGAATAGCCCAAAACACCTTAACAACAATGTGAGAGACCTGTCAGGAAGAAAATGAATACCTTAAGTCATTGCTGCTTAAGATGGTCCTACTAGTAACTGAATCAAGGTACACTTTGCTCACAATCACCTCACCAACATCCCCATCAAGCATTAATGTTTGCCTGATTTTTCTGTCACAGCAGAATAAGCTATGTAAAAATTATTCTATAGAGATAAAAAGGCTGTATTTTTGGCTGCGCCCTCTTCTAATATTTCCCTGGGCAATTGCCAGTATTGACCACATCAAAAACAACAACCTATTGTGAGTGGAAACAGGTGAGCTGATTGGGGACTTGGAGTGGGGAATGATACAATTTCTGTAAACAAGAATAACTGAGGATATCTGACGATGACATTACTTTGTTTGCAGGTATGTCCAATATTTTAACGGCCTCCTGTCTGGGCACATAAAAATCAACAACAAGCCCCTCTTCCTGCGTCATGTCATCATGCACGGCATACCCAACTTTGAATCCAAAGGAGGTGAGTTTCCCAGCCAAATGTCTGCAGTAGACATATATAGTTGTCCCAACAAGTTTCAGCTTTCATGTTGCTGTTTCTTGACAGGATGCCGGCCGTTCCTGAAGATCTACCAGGCAATGCAGCCAGTCTATACGTCTGGAATATAGTATGGAAACTTTTATTACAGTTCAGTGTGGTTTGAGTCTGCAGAGAAATTGACACTATGAGGTGACCCACAACTAAAAGACGTTTACTGTGTTTGCTATTGGCAGCAATGTGCAAGGAGACAGCAATACCAGTATCTGTATCACCATTGAACCCGGGCTGCTTCTGAAAGGAGACATTCTGGTAAGAATGGCTCAAGAATTTTATTATCTGTTTTTTTGTCAAAAGAACTCTCAGAAATTATGTTTTCTGATGATCTCAGATGATAATAACTGATATATGGGTCATTTTTAAATTCTTCATAGCTGAAGTGTTACCACAAGAGGTACAGGAACCCATCCAGAGACGTGGTGTTCAGGGTGCAGTTCCACACCTGTGCCATCCACGACCTCGGGGTGGTTTTTGGCAAGACTGAGCTCGATGAGACCTTTAAAGGTAACATCAAGGGTTAATTAATAATGAGGCTTTCTGTAGATAAATGAGGGATGAAACCATATAAATTCACTGCCCATTGTCTTCAAAGAGAATTCAAAAAACAAAATGGACACTTAAAAAAATCAAGGTCAAAGTCTACGGCTTATTGTTTTTACCTGACTGCGGGAGACACAATTGACAACAGTTTCATAATTGAACAGTGCCCTCTGCTGGACAAACGGTAAAGCATTCACTCAAATTTCATTTGTGCCAACGGAAGCATTTGGCATTTTCATTTTAAGGAGTAGGATTTTTTTTTTTACTACAAATTTGAAACTATAGTTGATCCATTTATTTATATATATATATATATATTTATTTATTGACACAAAGTTAAATAATTAAAAAATATTTAAGAAATGCAATTTCAATCAAATTTTACATGGAACATTTACGAACATTTCTACATGCAGAAATGTTTATTGGAAAAACCATAATTTCAAATTAAGATAACTTTACCAACCAGTTGGCTTTTCAGGACGTTTTAGGACAAAATAAAACAAACAAACATATTTTTAAGGTGTATTTAAGATTTATTAAACACAAAACTACACAGGCTTGTTTGAATCTTTCCCATAATGGTGGAACCAAGCAAGATAAGTAGCATAATTCTGATTAACGAAATGAAAGATGGAAAAGGATAATAATTTACTTCTAGCTTATGTTTTTCCTTAAATGTAGGCTGAGCCCTTAAATTACTTCACTGCAACTAAACTAAAGGAAAGCCTTTATTTCAAATTGTATTATTGCTTTAAAAGGAAATGGGACATTTTTCTACCATGCCACACTCTAATATCTTAAAATTTAAAAAAAAGTATTTGCATCCTTATTGATTTCTGTTTAGATTTTATTACGCACCTCAATTTTTCACGTCATCCAAAAAATTAAAATGATGATTTTTATTAAGGGAAACAAAGGTATTTAAACACACCTGGTGCTATGTGAAATTGTCCCTGCCCCCTCTCAAAATTGCTTTTTGCAATAAATGGCAGTGAATCTTTTTTATACCACTTGTTTAAGCTCACCAGCATTTCAAATGAATTTAAGTCCCGACTTTATTAAATTCCTTTTTTTTTTTTTGCCATTCAAACGTGGACTTGCTGCTGTTGTCTGGATTATTGTTCTGCTACATGACTTAAGTACGTTTGAATTAATGGCTGGACGTTTCACTCCAGGATTTTGGGTTGAGAGCAAAATCAATTGGACCAACTTGTCTAAAATCTTGAAGCACCACGACCATGTTTGATTGTTGGTATGCTGTTCTTTGCTAGTACTGTTGCGTTAGTACGCCAGGTGTAAGTGGACACAGACGTTCCAAAAAGTCCACTGAATATTTTACTACATGTTAAGATTTGTTTGGGAAATATGAGATGGTACTTTATGTTCTTTTTGATCTGTGAACTCTTACATGGATGCAATCTTTGCCAAACCTCTTTTTCATTATTAAATCATAGACACGGATGATCTGAAACATTTAAATGTGACAAAAAAGCAAAAACAGAAGAAATCTGTAAGAGGGCAAACACTTTTCAGAGGTCTGTATTACCCATCCAAACTGCTCAGTGTGTTCTGGAACCACTTGAGGAAAAAAATGACAGTAAGTAACTGTGATGTTTGTGTTTGTACAGATGAGAGGTTCCCAGAGTACGGAAAAGTGGAGTTTGTTTTCTCATATGGACCAGAAAAAATCAGAGGTAGTCCAGTTTATAATACCCTTGAAAGTCCATTTTCTCCATCCAGTGCAAATTCAATTTAAAATGACTGCTTATAAATTTAAAATCTAACCACCTTTGTCGACTCTAAGGTCTCGACCACCTGGAGAATGGGCCGAGCGTTTCTGTGGACTACAACACCCAGGA
The DNA here is from genome assembly GCA_036250325.1 of Characodon lateralis. Taxonomy (NCBI): domain Eukaryota; kingdom Metazoa; phylum Chordata; class Actinopteri; order Cyprinodontiformes; family Goodeidae; genus Characodon; species Characodon lateralis. The sequence continues at coordinate 8,496 of JAHUTJ010042342.1, forward strand.
CCCCCTGATCCGCTGGGACTCGTATGAGAGCTTCAACCATCCCAGCGAGGACACGGCAGACACAGAGAACGGTATGTCCTCACGTGGAATATGATCATTTCCACTGTGGAGACTTTCTGTCTCAGTAAGTCCTCAGGAGCTGCTGTGTCACAATTCATGTTAAATATGGATTACCATGAGATAGTATAAATATAAATATATATTATGTTTATATCTAAACCAGAATCTTGCCTTAAAAGCTTCTACCAGCACCCTAATGAGGCAGTCTTAATGCCTAAAACCAAATTGTTTTCATAATTAATACTAAACAAGTAGCAAATGAACACAAAGTATCAAAATATAAAAGAAATATTCGTCTTGAAGAATAAAAGCCATGACTTGATATTTTTGTCACCTCTGAAGCTCCACAACCCCTCCTTTTCCTCCTCTGTCCTGTCACTGACATCTTTAAATAGCCACTGCAGAAATACGGGGGCGTCAGTCACCCTGCAACAGGCTGTCCCCAACCCCCCGGGTATGGGGGCAGGTTGTAGCAGGTGGGTGTGAGGGGGTGGGGGGTGCACTCTGGTAAACTGAAACACCCACTAGGAACTGCTCCAACAAGCTACTCACCTCACCTCTAATGTTTCTGTGTCAGGAGTTTGAAAATTTAAATAACTGCTAAATATGTTGGATAAAAATCATATTTTATGCCTGGAGGTTCTCTGCTTTAGATCAGTTTTGATAAAAACAAAGCATTTTAACTGAAGCCCATCTCTGCCAATGTGACTGAAAAATAGGAATCTGTATCTTGTAGTTATGACTTAGTCAAGTTCATCATGAATAGAGCCTTCTGGTGGCAAGCCATATGTATGACATATAGTTTTACAGTTGGCATTAGAATATTTCAACCCATTTTTGTATATCAAAAACTTAAACTTCAATGTGTTTTATTAGGATTTTATGCAATAGTCCAACACAAAGTGGTGGATAATTGGAAGGTAGAATGAAAATGATTTTTACAAACAGTCTGAAATGTTTGCAGTTAGCGCCCTTAAATTAAATAAATGGAAACCAAACCAAAAGAATCCACGTGTGGAATTTAAATTCAATATAAATACAGCTGTTCTGTGAAGACCTTAAACAGCCTCATGAAGAACAAGTAACACAGCGAAGAGGTGGAAAAAAAAAGTTGTGGAGAAGTTTATAGCAGAGTTCCAACATCGCTTAGCTCTGTTCAATCCATCATCTGAAGATGGAAATGAAGATGGATGACACGACTTCAAATGTACCAAGGTATGGTTGTCCATGTCGTGAGAGGCCAGTCATGGAAAGCATTAATCAGAAAAGCAGCCAAGAGCCCCATGGTAACTCTGGAGGAGCTGCAGAGATCCACAGCTCAGATGGGAGAATCTGTCAATAAGACAGCTAGTAATGCACTGCACAAATCGGACCCTTATAGAAGACTGGAAAGAAGAAAGGTGTTGAAAATAAGCATCATGAAGTCCTCTCTGCAGTTTGCCACAAGCTCCTTGGGGAACAAGGTAAAGAGGTGGAAGAAATCCTGTTCTGGTCAGAGCAGAGTTTAGCTTTTCGGTCCTAGATGCAAAATATTATTTGGCAGAACAATAACACAGTCAATGTACAGACCTAAATCCAATTAAGAGTATGTGGCAAGATTAAAAAATAAATGTTCGCAGACGCTCTCCATGCAGTCTGACAGAGCTCAAGCTTATTTGCAAAGAAAAATGTACCACCTTTTCAAGATTGTTTTTTATTATTACACTGTTAGGAATGGGCTTCCATAACTTTCAGAACAAAAAATGCAACATGAAGGAGACTTTACTGTAGTCACTTAGCATCTGATGATCTTGCTGAGTCCCTTGGGTCCTTTCAGTGATGATGAGCTAAATGATTACTGCTGTAAAATCTGCTCAGACAGGAGGACTTGCTAGTCTCAGTAGAGCTGGACTTGGCAGCTTCTTGTACTGCATTCTCTTTTTATGTAGGCGGTATTTTATTTTATTTTTTTACCGTTTTGAAAGACCCATTTCATTTTTATGCATGTCCCCTGAGAGCCGTTGAGGTAATTGCCATTTTGCAAAGAAGGTCAGTGGGAATTGCAAAGATTGCAAATTCGATCCTAACTCAGCCTGCTGCAGTGCCCTCAGCACTCAGCAGAAAATAACTCTTTATCAGTTAAATAATTTCTCTAATTGCAGATTTTGCTGTTATGCTTGGACACCAGGACATAGATGGTGAGGTGAGGCTTGCGCAAACAAAGAGCTCCCCTTTTAACAAGGTTTAGGTGGACTCTGGATCAAGCATGCTTACTGGTTTCGAAAGATGCTCTATTCAGAAGAAGCCAAAGAAACAATTAAATATAAATCCTTGAAATATGAGACCCTAAAAGGTGTCTGCATGGTTGGAGCATTAAGTTTCAGCTCAATCCAGGAGTGGAACTGGACATCATCGGCTTTTGATGGTTAGTTTGGATTTTGTAAGGAAATCCACTTATTTCTGTTTTAGCATTAGCGTGACTGGCCAATGAAAGCCAGTGTGGTTCCCACAGAACAGAGAGAATGTGTTTCCTGATATATCTTATCTGTTTTTGCTTTTTTGTCACACCTCAGTGTTTCAGATCATCACATTTTAATACAAAAAGCAAATTATTATTTTATTTATTAAGGATAATTAGCAAGTTACATCCTGTCCTGATTACTGTCAAACCTGTAAAATGAAGAAATCACTTTAAATGTTGAGACTTCATGAAGCAGGGTAAAAGATTTCAAAATGCAACTAATCACACCCCACATCTACAGAAATTCAAATATAGATGAGATGTGTGTCCCTTCATGTCTGGTGTAAATCTAGATGAATTTCAAAAAGAGAACATCATACCAACATTTAAGCATGGCGGTGGCAGTGTGATTGTCTGATGCTGCTTGCTTCCTCAGGACTTGTCCATTCATCAGTTTTTAACCTTTTGCTCACTTTGGTAAAGCAGATGAATAATGATCCAAAGCACACTAGTAAGTTCACCGCTGAAAGGCTAAAAAAGAAACCTGAAAACTTGGTGTGGTTTAGACAAAGTCAGACTTAGAGCCAATTGAGATGCTGTGAAAAGATCCTAAACAGACCATTCATACTTGAAAACCCCTCCAGTGTGACTCATTTAAAACTATTCTGCACAGAGGAGTGGACCAATATTTTTCCACGGTGATATGAAAGACTCATTTCCAGTTATTGCAGATACTTGATGGCAGCTTTTGCTGCTAAGGGTGGCACAATCAGTTTTAGGGTTAGGGGGCAGTGATTTTTCCACATGGTTTGGAAGTTAGTATTTATCCAGTTTATCTTTTCCTGGTATCAAAATTATATGCTAACATTTAGGTGTGAGGAAAAAAGAAATCTGAAGGAGAAAAATACTTTTGATTGTAATTTCTTGCACTGATCTTTTGCAGTGATTTTATGTTAAAAGTGTGTGTGCATGCAGTGCAATTTGTGTTCCGGTCACTCCATACAGTCCTGTGGTCTGGCAGCAGCTGTCAACCTGGAGGTCAGAAAGGTCACAAGGCCAGTGCTTGTGACTCAGAGGGGTCTGTTTACTACCACTATGAGCAAATCACCCTCAAAAAAGACAAACTGTGTTGTTCTGTGGATGCAGCGCAAGGCCAAAGTTCCCTCCACTGCTTTTAGAGCGCCCATCTGAAATACTATCTCAAATTCTTCTTTAGCCTGGCTCTTCATCTAAATCCCAACGGTTAGCGTTTTTTGTTTGTTTTTTTATCCACTAGCAAACCACAAACACAAAAGGAATATATGAAAATTTTACTAATGCCATTATTTTTCAACAATTCTTACTCATAAAAACAGTATCAACAGTATCAAAAAATATTTTTTGGGTTCTTCAGACTGTTTTTGCTTCGACTAAAATACTTAATTACTTAAACCAGTGATAGCTGATGTTTCAGCTCTCCTCTATTGTTATTTTTTGGGGTCTTAAGCTAAAACGTTTAGGAAGCAATGATCTACGATTCCTATCTGTATATCGTCCGTCAAAGACAAAAATAATAAACATGGAAAGCATTTATAAGCTATAAGCTGTTGATTTTCTAGCTCCCGTGGCAGCTAGTTGTGCCACAATGTTGCAATAATAAACCTAGTTTGTTCGTAAACAAAACCAACTATGTACGTTATTTATTTTTTATCTTAGTTTTCGTTGGATTAAAAAATGTAAATATCTCATAAATAATCCAACACATTCTGAAGCAATAGGAGTTTTAAACTTTCCTGTCACAAGATCAGAAACAATCCCACAAGTTTAAAACAATGGCTCATAGCGGTTTCAATCCGCTAACACCTGCAGCAAGTAGCTGTGCAGCAGTGTAAATGGCAACTTGTAACTTAACAATAACAATAAGGGGAGAATCTGTTTTAGGTTTGTCATTTTGTTCGTTTTTACAACAATGAATTAAATAAAAAAATAAATGTCATAAACAATCCCACGAAATTGTAGCAAGGGTCCATAAAAGTTTGAAACCTCTGACTTCCTGTAGTAGCTAGCTGTGCTGTAGTGCTGTTCGTAGATGCTTAGCAAACAACAGCAAGTGAAGATTTTGTTTTGGCTGTAATATGTAAGAGCACCAAACAACAAACTAGTCTCACAGCTTTTATAAAATTGGCCCATGGGCATTTTAACCTGCTACTTTTCTGGGTTCCTCCGGCAGCTAGCTGTTCTGTGGTGCTAATGCTAGCTTGAACGTGAATAGGAACTATAAGTAGACATCAGCTGCTTTTCTTTTATCTCTAAAAAAGAAAACAATCTAATTACAAGTAAACACCAACAATTAGTTTCACAATTTGTTCTCATGCTAAATGTACTTGTATGTTTTCAGTCATTGTCATGTTTTGGGGTTTCAGGGTCAAGTTCTGCTTCAGGTTTCATATTTTACAGATTGTCTAACTTTGTGGTCAAGGAACCCTCTGATAGATAGTCCAATTCATGTTGGATTTTATGGGTGGCGAGCTGGCCCAAAAGCGTCCCCACACAATGACACATCCACCTCTATGCTTTACACTTGAAATGAGGTTATTCTCAAGGAATGCTGTAGGCTATGTGGTCTACAAGCATGTCCTTTGATCTGGTGTCCAAAGATTTGATTTGTCCATAGAACGTTATTCCAGATGTTGTGGATTTTTTCTTTGATCTCTCTGGAAAACTGTAGCCTGGCCATTAAAGGGGGTTTTCATTTTTTATTATTCATATATATTTAAGAAAATTTTCAATATTGTTAAAAATTTGGATTAAATATCCATGTGTCCAAATTATTTAGAAGAACCCACTGGGTGTTATAGGGTTTCCCTTGCTATGTTCATGGCTTGCAACAGGACCTGGGGTATCGTGATTATTAAAAAAAAAGCAATCCAATGTTAAAGGACTGAATCAACTTGGATATTTATAAAGTGCATTATTATGTCTTGTGGGCCAAAATCGTGAAGTCAAAAGTTCTCACGGGCCAAAAAAAGAAAGTAAAAAAAGAAAAAATAAGATTACAAAAGATATATACTTTGATTTTTTTTTACCTGCTCAATGATAAACTACATGCAATAGTTTAATTAAACAAATAAAGTAGTAGAGTTTTTGTAGGAAAGGGAAAGGGATATGTAAATCATTGTAGATGTGCCCAAATTTCTTTGAGCTCAATTGTAAAAAATTTAAATAAATGAAGTCTATTCTCAGCAATAAGAACAGGATTTGGGTCATTATTTCTTTGAAAATGTTTGCTGTATTTAGCAATGTTTAATAAAATTAATGAAAAGCAGATTTGGATGCACAAAAGTTTGCTTTTCAGTAGAAGTCACTGCCTAAATGTGGTCGTATATGAAATCAAAGACCATAAAGCGTTGTTATTAAAAGACAAACACTTAGTGTTGTACATTTTCCATTGTAAGAAGATTTTTTTATTTGTTTTAATAATATTTGCCCTAATTAAAATTAGAAAGTGTCCATCTGCATCAACCACCGATGCTGGTAGGCCAAATTTATATAATCACTGAACTGCATTCAGGGGCCTCACAAAATCAGCCCAGGGGCCACAATTAGCCTCTGGCCATACTTTGGACGCCTGTGGTTTAAATGAACGGAATGAAACTTTATGGGTAATATAATGTTTACCGAGTTTTAATAAAATACATGCTCATTTTCACACATGTACTAGTTTAGGTAACCTATTTAGGACCTTTTCTGGTACATTTACTAACCTTCCGAGGACTGATTGGCCTTATAGGGACCAAAGTCCCATCGTAATGCAGTGGACCCCCAAGTTTACGATAAGGGGTAAGGTTTAGAGCTATAATATGAAACAGGTTTAGGTTAAGGTTAAGTTTAGAAATAGACTGGCACGTATACAACAGTTACTAAAACTGATGGAAATCAGTACAAAATCTTAATATGGGTACAAAATACAAAACTGTGTGTATGTGTGTGTTTGCGTGTGTGTGGTGTAATGTACAGTAGATCAATGACAGTGCGGGCAGGCTGTGCTCCTTGTTTACCGCCCTCCGCCCATATTTGGCTGCGGCCGAGCCCTCAAACATGTCTGGAATAGCTGCACAGAGACAGACAGAGACAGATAGTGAGAGACGAGGGACAGAGAGGCTGCGAGGGGAAAGAGCGGACTATTTAGAATTTTTATGTAGCATAAGGACAGTTTTATATGTAATATTTAAGTTTGCGGATATTATCTAATAAATAAGAGACAAAAGAAATCATGAAGTGGAACTGAACAGTAAGACGTTGACGGGTGAGTGTAACATAACTCTTATTTTTGAATGTAATTGGTTGCTTTGAGTATACGAATAAAAAATGTAAAACAAAAAGTTAGCCTATTTTGTATGATATTTAAAAAAAATACTTTCTTTAAACTGACAGGAGTTTCACTTTCTGCACAGTCTGAAGCTTGTTTGTCTGTTTATCGCGTTTCCCTGGCAACACTGCATCCTGCGTGTTTGGCACCTATACAGTACCAAATGAGTCATGGAGCAAGCAATTTGAGTGTGGAACATTTTATGAGCAAGCTGCAATTTGGGTACGCCAAAACTATTAGGGGAGCTGATTGGTAAGTGCATGTGCACTGCAGAGACCTTGGGCTGCGGGACAGAGAGATCTGGGAGGTTTGGGATTTTATTGAATAATGGGAAAAAAACGTCAGATTCAGTGGTACAATTGAGTCGATTGCAAGGAAATTAATTTCCTGCATTTAATCAGTAAAGGTCTACGCATTAGGTTCGCCTAGCAAATAGAATGAAATCCATAATGCTTCTAGTGACCTGATGCCTCCTTTCTGTTATTGTATGTCAACATGCCTCTGTACTGTCTTGCTGCCTCTCTTTTTGAATGTATTTTGTATTTCTAACTGTAGATGTTGGTTGTTGGGTTATTTTAACGTTACAAGTTAAGGAAAAGTTAAATTTACTGCACTTCAATTTATTTTGGGTTATATAGTCAGGTGGAAAAAAAAGACAACCTGTCCTCTTATTTATGTTGATCTTAAAGTTTGTGCTTGTACAAATAGAAAGGGACTGGGCAGGTTTAACTTTCATGGGAGGTGTGCAATGAGGACACATGAAGGATAGACACAATTTTGACAGAAAGTAGACCAGGACTTCAGTAACAAATGAATTATTGGACAGATGAGTCTAAAACAAATTTATTTGGACACCAGAAAAAAAGGACATGTTTTGCATAAACATCATACACCATTACAGGAAAAGTACCTCACACCTACTGTAATGCCTGGAGGATGAAATATCATGGATTGGAAATGCTTTGCAGCAGCATGACCTGGCCAGCTCACCACCATAGATTCCACCGGGAATTCTGCCATGTATCAGAGGGTGCTTCAGAATATTGTGAGACCGCCTTTAAAAAAATAAAAGATAAAGCAGAACAGGATTTTGCAACATGATAATAACCCAAAACATTCACCAAGGACTGGCTGAGACAGAATAAATGGAAAGTCCTGGGTCTAGTTAAGGCTCATTTCTTGATCTCATTGAGATGGTGTGGGCTATACCTGCAAGAACCCCTCTTACAACTGAAAGTGAAGAGTGGGGCAAATTTTCTTCAGACAGATGTCAGGCACTGATAGATGGGTACAAGAAGCATCTTACTAAAGTTATTTCAGCTGAAGCAGGTATAACATTAGCTATAAAGCACATAGGATGACCTATACATATAATTTTACAAGACACTGCTACAATACAATGCTCAATGAGATATGTTAATCAGAATTATAAGATACAGTTTATGCAATCATGAAATATTACAATGGGAGAAAATGGAAGAGATTCTTCCTATAACAACTAAGCAATGTTTATGTTCAAATTATCCAGAGATGTCTTGGCATGCAGCCTTTGTATTAGTAGAGATATATTGTATCTAAGAAAAAGATAATCAGGGAAAATGTAATTTAGTTTTATTATAAGACTATATAGCTCCCAACAAGTACTGGTTCCACCTGGTAAAACTGTATAAAAAAATAAACTCATTCTTTACTGGAGCATTTAGCTTATTGGCAGCTGCCTCCAGGTTTTCATTTAAAAAAGCCCAGTATTTTCAAGAGGTTGTGATGCCATGTACTCTTACAAGGTTCCCAGGGAAAGAAAGAGACCCACACCATCACACTATACCTTACTGTAGCCCTGAGGATCTTTTCCATATATTCATCTTGTGTTTCACACCAAACCCGCCTGGAGCGTTTGTGGCAGAAACTCAGTCTTATATTACTAAAGCATATGGTTCTAGATAAAGTATCATTGCATTTAAGAAGTTTTACATGTTTATGTTTGTGATGATTGGACAGAATAACCTTTTACCAAGAACCTAGGTAGTGTCCAATGGCTGTTATTGAAAGCTGGTGTCCCTAAGAGCCCACTCTTTATTGGAGTCCTTTGAACAGAGAGCATCTGAGATGTTTCTATCCTCTGACCATCCTTCCTGCTTGATGAACTTGGGTCCTTGTCCTTGTCCATTTTTCATTACAATTCCAGTTGTTTTGAATGGCCTTCTACTGTATATTGTCTTTCCCACTTTGATGAATAACTAACAGTTATTGGCCAAATAATTTAGAAAGTATAAATACAAAGTATAAATAGAACAAATACACCAGTGCCATTTTTGCCTATTTACAAGAGATCGAAGGACCATCCCCGTCATCCATTGCGCCATCGTGGAGGACTATTAGAAAAACAAAACATCCTCATTGAGAGCACAGTGGAACCAAAGCCAAATTCCTTGTTTGAAATTTTCAGTGTGAGATTATGTCATTGCAAGAAAATATGAATCCATTTTAAGGGATATTACACATCTTTATGCAGATTGCCAATACATTTTCAGCAGGCTGTGTAAAAGAAAAGTGAAAGAGTTAAAGTGCTTAAATGACGTCTAAACTTAGACGTAAGTATAAGGGTCCAAATCAGAGCTGCATGCAGACGAAACAATGAGTCACGTCTAACTGAGATCTATAAATATACTATATGGCTCAGTGGGAAACTATAGCTGTCAGGCAAAAACTTATTGAGCTACAAGTACAATTTCATGTCAAGAGACTGCATACCTCTGCAGCCCAACGTAGGGTCACTGACGCCATACAGTGGATTCTCCTTGGGGGAGACTTACACATATCTCCTTGGGCTCTGGTAAAAAAAAACAAAAAAAAAAACATAAGAATCCATCTGCAACTTTTTCCATAAAGTTACTAACTCACACACACACACACACACACACACACACACACACACACACACACACACACACACACACACACACACACACAAACAGACAAGCAAATTAACCTACCTAAAATGAATTGCTTTGACTTGCTTCTCATAGATTTGGTTCTTCAAATCTTCCACAGCGCCATGGATAACAGCCCGACATCTAGGTAGACAGCAAGCAAATGTAGTATTATGACAGGCGAATGATCCTTGTTAGTGAAATACAGATGAATGGATGGGCAGATGCATGGGGAAAAAAATTACTCCACTCCAAAGCCATTCGGTCTTTACTTATATGCAATACATTTTTGTTGATATAACAACACATTTCTGTCTAAAATCCATTTTCTCGACTCATTTTCTCAACTCTACAGCATTGTCACTATTAATAAAAAGAAGTGATGTGAATCCAAGATGGCTGAAAGTCAGGATTACAGACAGACAGTCAGACGGATAGGTTTTTGTGACAGCCACTCATGTGTCAGACAGACAGACTGACGGACGGATGGGTGACATCATCCTGAAAGCAATCGCAGAGACAGACTCGGACAAAGTCGCATCACGTCACCTCATACCATGACAGCTGGATGGTGACAGATACGCCGAGTGGCAGACATCGCAAATATAAAACTGCAAAAGCTGTCCTTGTGCCAGCCACCGATACAGCAACCATGACACCATTTTCACTGATGGGCTGTCACCTCATTCCTCACAGGAATGTCTCACATTCTTTTTCTGCCAATAAAAATGAAGATTGAGAGATTATTGGTAGCTTTTTGTACATCCTTTTTTTTTGGCTCCGATTAGTGAAATCAATTTCTATATCAAGTTTAAATTAATCGACTGGAATATTTCACATTAACTCCAGAATTTAAGCCAGCCCAGTGTTCCTGTGGTGGTGTGCAGACTGGTGGTATGAAAGCTGTCACAGTGAATGTAATATCCTGCTGCGAGATATTCAGACATTCCCTGACTGTGTCTCCATGTACTTGCAGTTATTTGTGGGTGTACGGTTTGCTGCAAACTCTTAAAAGATATTAAATATAGTCTTTACTTTGATTTTGGTTTCATTGCAGTGTGACCTGTTAAAATAAGCCCTAACATAGGGTTGAATTGTTACAGGGTCTAGTTAGTTCTGAGACTTTTTTTTCTTTTCAAGCCATTTTGTTTTAACACGTGCAAAATATGGATTAGACATTGCCATGCATAAGTGGGCAATATTATTAAGATAATTATTTGGATGGCAGCACCTATCATTGAAAGTCCACATTTTCTGTCCCATGACTTTTGCACTGAGTACACTTCACTTCATTTGTCATCTAGAAAGAATAGTTAGCACATGGCTAATTGTGTGAATGCTGTAGGCATTCACACTACTGAGATCCTGTTTTTCTTTATTCTTTATTAATATTATTCTAGTTGCTCCGTTTTTTTGAACTGCTTCTCCTCCTGCATACTTTGTGCTAGTTTAACCATTCAAATTTCACAATATTCAGCTCTTTCAGGACATTCCGGCTATGACTTTTGGTATTTATACCTTTTATACTTTTTAAAATATTCAGCTTTTTATGCAATTTTTTGCTCCATTGAAATGAATGGAAAATCTTAAAGATTCC
>JAHUTJ010042343.1:0-19866 GCA_036250325.1 Characodon lateralis
TTGGGGTGAATAATCTGTGCAGGGTGAACGGGGTGAGGGATGGTGCTGAGATGGAGTTAAAGTTGGGATGGGAATTGTTACACCATCCAAGATTTCTCGCATTTTTCTTAGCTTAAAACCATCTGGGCTTACTTGAGTATAAGAGCCAACAGAGAGTGCTTCAGGGCAAGCTGGGTCAGTTACAGACACAGAGTCTTGTGATTCAGATAAGAAAGAAATTAAGTCCTTTTGTTCTTCTTGTGGAGCTGTAGGGGCGGGACAGTAGGTGAGAGCAGCCTGTGGGCTGGGCAAGCCACGAACAGTTACATGCCCTTCTTTGACGTCAAGTACAGGGTACAACCCTGTGGGGGGAGATGTAGGAGGGGGAGGAGACTGAGCGGAAGCAGTGGGAGGTGCATATGGTGGTGGCTTGTCAGCTACTTCCTTATTCCTGTCAATGTGTGGTTCTGTATGTGTGGTGTCAGGTTTATCAAACATTGCATGTTTTCCTCCCTGCCATATTAACACCATCTGAGACCAGAAAGTCTCATTTTTTGCGGCCTTATCTTTTATATCCTTCCACTTGCCCTTATACCATCCACTATCTTTACATTTTTCCTCCGCCAACTCTCTCTCCTTTTTAGCTTTTTTCATGTTAAGCCAAAACCATTTTCCAACACTCTTTCTACTTTTTTCGTCTGTACCATCTTTTTCAACCTCCTCTTGTATCTTCTGGTTCATTTTCTTCATCAATTTTTCAGCCTGTTTTTCCTCCTGAGTCTGCTGTACCAGCTGTCTTACAAGATGCACCTGTTCCTTAAACGTTTTCCAAACTGGTGCCTCTGCAAACCACCCTGAGTCATCAATCTCCCTGTGAAACTCTCCTTCCATCTTTATTCAGTTAAAATTCACTCGCTCCAATGCTTCTCAATCATACATCAAAACAGCAATCAGTTATCTGTCCTTGTTAACACCGCGAGGTTGCCAGACAGACAGCTGCATTCAGTCAACCGCGATGAGAGTTCTGCTTCCCGCAGGGCTCCTCTCCATTCACGCTCTCACTTGCTCCTCCTAACAACGTCTGTCTCACAGATTATGTTTTCTGTGCACAGCTCATTTATTTTATGTGTTTTGTGTAACTCCTTATTTTATGCTGGGTTCCACTACCTGTCGCCCAGTTATGACTAGTTCTGCTGAATTATCCTATTTCAGCGCACACTTAATATTACCTTTTTTGTTCTCAATATGTTATACAACTAACACTCAAACTCTCACTTCCTCACTGTTACTGGTCTCACAGATTCATCTGATCTGTTCACAGTAACTTATAGCTTCACGGGACTTTGACTATGTGTTTTATGCATTATCACATCTGTAATCTGGTTTTATTGAGACAGAACTCACATAAAACACAGCATTCAAACCTTTGTGTTTTGCCCGATCTTAGCTTCTGACTCTTTGAAACATAAAACTCTCAGGGACTCAAACCCTGCTCAAAGGGACTCAAACCCTGCTCAAAGAAACTCAAACCCTATTTAAAACCGCTTCCAGGATTCGGAGCTGCCCAAACTCCGGGCCTTTAACCCAGCAAAAATCACGCTTTTTCGTCAAAAAACATCTGGAGTTGCCAAACTCAGGAAATACTTTTCAACTGTACGTAAAAATCTCAATGTTACCTAAATCTCTTTTACTTAGACCTCGTTACTTTCATTCTTTTAGCTTCTTTTTAGTATAAACTTTAGCAGAGTGTTTTTACTTACTTGGACATCAGACACCAAAAATTTAGGCCTATCGAAAAATGCGAAAAGCAGAGTTTGATTAAACAGGTTCTGCTTACCTTATTTCGTAGTTTTGATGGGTACCCGGTGTCAGATGTCCGTTGGTGAAACTCTGTTTTTATCCGAATCGTTCCTGCTTTTCCCAAAATCACGTCGGGGTCACCAAGTTGTTGGAGTTGTTCCCCAGAACTCCTGCGTGCTCGTTTGATTTGGTAAAGCTAAGTTCTGCTATACTGTTTTAGTAAAACTAAATAATAAAAGAAAACACGAAGACTGCGCAGTTTTAAGTTTGCCTGGCCAGGGAGAAGTGACCAGTCCTACACCGCCGGACACTTCTGATCTCCTCTCCAGCTTCAGCAGCTTTTATTCAAAAGCAAGGCGTGTACATGCAAAGGAAAAACACACATTTTATCAAGTGTCAGTTGAACTGTCTGATATATCTTCACTGTTGCCGGGCAAGTTATATCTAAGTCAAACACGTGGGCAGAGGCCTGTTCAAGCAGGCCACTAAGTTACACAATACATTTTATTTCACACATTATTAAACATAACTTGAGCATAGCAATTCAGACCCTATTAAGAATTTTAAATGTTTCCAACAATCTCTTTAACAGCATCATCACAGTTAGCTTCTTTGTTGCTTCATCTCTGATCTCTAAATATCTCATAAACATCATATGTGAAATTATTTCTGACCAAGAAACATGATGGCTAAAGACAATTTTTGTTTGCATTAAAGTACAGTCAACAAAAAACACCAAGCTATTCCACCCTGTAAGAAAGGTTTGATTTGGTTGCTGTTCTCTGCAGACGCGACACCACTGTTTACAACACTTTCTCTCTTTCTTAAAGGAATGAGTCTCAAACTGTACTGTACTGTAATGCTTTTAACACGTTTAACCTGAATAAAGCAGGGGAAGGGTTACAGAGATTAGCGCTGAGGCTCCCATCCTGGATCCGCTCGGTGATCAAAGTGACGAAACAGCCTCGAAAGAAGGTCGCAAGTAGTTTTATATCTGGCACTTCCCATGCAAGAGATACACTCCTGCAAGAGGTACACTCCCACAGTGTTTATCAGTAGACTATGTGTCACCATTGTGGTGTCTGTCTGATAGAGTGTGTAATAGCAGGCGTCCAATCATGAATCTAAGTGTGACTGCACCATTCTAATTAACATGGTTACAGACTGTTGCACAATCAAACCCAATGTACTAAGCTTCATGTCAAACTGTAGGTCATTTGTCCTTATAATGTATGTCAGTGAAAAGTCTTATCCACACCCTAACAAAAGAGAAAACATTAACATTTATACTTTATCATTATGGTGTGTGTGTGTGTGTGTGTGTGTGTGTGAAAGCTCATCTATAAGTAATGATAATAAAGGTTATTCCTAACACTGCATCGGGACCGAGCATCTCATTTAGCCTACAATGGCTTTGCAGGCAGGCAGTATTAAAGTCTCTGCCGCTGTGTGAGACTTTTGATTTAGCTATGAGTTTAGTAATAAGTTAGCTAGCTGTGAGAGCTCTCTCATTCACCTTTGTGGTTTTTCTCATAAAGGTTGCGTATTTTTCCGGACAAAAAGGTCAGTTTGTTCTAAAGCCACGGCTGTATTGTTTGGAGATGCTGTTTAATCTTGCTTGGCACCATGGTGCTGTTGGATAGGTTTTTTTTTACCACATACTAAGTACAGCGGAATCGGGCTGCTGCATTCCTAATAAAAGTAAATCCGAACGCAATTTGGTTGCATTTTTCCTTTTCAAAATGTATCCATGGCTGTCACCGCTACCTGTCTCATGCAAAGCTGACTCTCATCTAAAAAGGAACACAGCAAGTAGCTACATGCTGCCACCCACTGACATAAAAAATATTACATTACTGTGCGTGTTTGTATTACCCCAGACACTCGGCAATGGCACATTTCTAACAGACGACTAAATATTAATTTTCTAATATTTCAACACTAAGTGAAATTTGGTAATTTCCCAAGGTACACCTAACGATCTGGTTAAGCACAGTGGTTGAAAAATCACTGCTCTACACATTCACATCAGCACTGGGTATGGAAATGATGAGGACTTGCTGTATTTCAACATGTCTTTATTTATAATAACATATTAAAAACTTTTTTTTTTTTTTTTTACAAGTCAGATAAAGAACAGGAAACAATAAATGCAAAGAAGACACTCTGCTCTAACAAGGTTTTAGACTCTACTCAAATTAAAAGCCAAATAACTAGTTGCTTGGCCAGTGTGTTCTGAAGACTGTAAATGCTAAGTAGGTCACATATTTATGGTTAACAAAACCATGTAAATGTTAGGTACTGGATGCATTTGTGTGATGTTTTCTCTCCCATGGAGCAGCAGGTTTTCCCAGAGGGCGAGGCTGAGCAGCGTGACCCTGCACAGCTGTCCCCAATCAGCTGGAGCTTAAGATGAGCTGACGTCCGCTCATCTGATACCTGAGTGTCAACCTCTGGGCCTCTGAGTCTTTTGTTGTTTTTTTCCTTGTGCTCCTTGTCTTATGCTTACCCAGGTCCCTCTACCTCTCCTGAGTAGAAGTGACCAATTGAAGCTTCATGAAGCAATAAGGATTTCCAGCCCATTGCTTTCCCCAAAGCTTCATGACTCAAAGCTTCATTCAGTGTTCGCTAGTGACATCTGCTGCTGCAGTTAAACTGTGACAGCCTAGTCACTCAAAGAAATCATACTTCAAAAAACATTGAAACATAGAGGTTTAAAAGCACTAAAACGGCAGAGATTCCTGAATCAACAGTTAAAAGAAGATAATTAAAACTCTTAGAACAGCCATCTCTGTTTTACGGCCAGATCCAAAACCAAAATGGAACTTCAATGCTGTAGCATCTGAAGATAAATCTAAACTACTTTCTCCAAAATCCTGGTAAGAAAGGGTTATTAGGTATATAGCTGAAGAGCACTGTTGGGACCTATTTTTTAACTGGGTGCATGGCAGCACGAAAGCTGCAGACACAAAGCCTGATGAAATACAATGAGCAGGTTCACAAAAATGTCTCTACAGGCGAGAGGGGATACTGTCCAAGGGTGAGTTAGAAGGCCTCATTAGACATCCAAAGTACTACAAAAGAGAAAACGTTAGAGGCTCAAATGTTTTAAGGAATGATGTCCATGACGGACAAACCTAAAGATTTGAGACACCCAGGACTGAAAAAGGCCTCAGAGCAGAGTTTTTCTCAATAAAGTTTTCACACAGTATAAATGATTCAGCAACATGAGTAGCATCACAGGGATTAACAATAGACTTAAAAGCACCTTTTAAAGCTCTCACATCTGTGACTTTAAGGTATGTGTGGCATCAGATTAAAGGAGTTGATAATGTTCATGAAATCTCTGACCAGTGGACCAGCCACTGAATGTTAAAATGTCCAACCATTACTTGAAACTTCATGGAATTTACTTGTTACTTTGCTGGAAGATGCCAGATACTTTCCTACAGCCAGGTCCTGTCGTGGAATTTACAAGATTTCTCCCAGAATTTCCACAGCTTATCAGGTATTTTCCTGGAACTTTCCTGGAACTTACCCACTTCTTTCCCAAAACTTAAAGTGGACATGTCATGCTTTTAAATCCTTCCTTTTCACACTTCAGTCATTCAGTTGTGGTCTATATGAAGTGGAACTGCAATGCTTTGGTCTGAATTCCTTGTTATTGTAGTTCCACAGGCTGCTCTTTTACCTGTTCTGAGGTGCGTCTAAGAGCAACTCGTTTTGGTGCTGTATCTTTGAATTCTGTTGAGCCACTCCACACCTCGCCCCCAACTCCACCTTGTTTGGCCATTTTTGTAGTTTGTGAGCAGAGATACAATTCTCTAGCGGCGCAGAAACGAGGCCAAAACTGCAAAAACAATGCAAAACTGTTTATGTAATAATACTATTCAAAACATGCAGTACGGTTATGTCCTCAAGGACCTAAAAGTAGCACACAGCACTAACATAAGCAGAAGGCATGGTGCTACTGCTATCAGAACAATGGCAAGGATGTCATATCAACACATGATAAATTCACATCTAAAAGAAAGTTTGTTGTCATTTTAGCCTTATTTGCAGCTTACACCTTTGCTGCGTCTGTCCTTTCCATAGACATAAGGAACTGACCCCTTAATCAGATTAAGTCTTTCAGCAAATCCTTCTTGATACTGGCAGAGGTGACTGAAGGCACACGTTGTTGAAGTGCTTGCCATAAACACAGATGAAATTCCCCACTGATGTGGGTACATATCAGTGAAAAAAAAAAATTTAACCAGGCACTTTGAAGAGGATCTGATGCTGGGAAATGTTTTGAATTGTGTGGGTTAATACACCCAACAACCGAACATTTAGACTTATTCACTTGCAGTGCCGGCATACTTTACTTTGGACTACAAAATTGCAGCGAGAAATAACAATGGTGGATATGCGAATTGGTTCAGCTGGAAGACGTTACCTAATAGTTCAAAGAAGGTAATAGAGAAAACTGAATGAATTGAAAACTATCTGGAGCATCTGGAGAGACTAAATTAACTTTTCTGCATTCCTGCAGACTCCAAGTACACAACAAAATGTATTTAGGTGCTAAAAAGGTGAATTCTGCATGATATCTCCCCTTTAAGAAGTATTTTCAGATGTCTCGAGGTGCTTTTTTGGA
Organism: Characodon lateralis; assembly: GCA_036250325.1. Classification (NCBI taxonomy): domain Eukaryota; kingdom Metazoa; phylum Chordata; class Actinopteri; order Cyprinodontiformes; family Goodeidae; genus Characodon; species Characodon lateralis. The sequence continues at coordinate 6,419 of JAHUTJ010042343.1, forward strand.
GGCTTATGCCAGTTTCACATGGCAAGAATTTGTCAGTTGATTTTCAAAACCTGAGAGACCCCACACATTAGATTAAAAATCATATGTAACAGGTTTGGTCCTACAGTGTGTAGGCACAACACACCGCACATGAACAGATTTCACTCACAGACATTCAGATGTCATACAGGAAATCTTGCAAACCCTTTCAAGATCAAACGCGAGTTCAGAGTAATTCTTGTCCGTGTTTCCATCACCTTGCTTTCTGATTGGCTACATGTCATATTCAACAGGTTGCGTGCTTGTATGTCCTCGGGGAACACCACACAAGGTCCTGACTTCCTTCCAAGAAGACTAGATCACTCTTAAAACACAACACACAGCAGGATTATATCATGAGATTATTTTAAGAGCCGTCTCAATGTCAGAAGGGGAAGATTGGGTCAAAAATCGGCATAAACATTTTGCTGTGGGAACCAGGCATTAGCTAAAAAATATTAGTTACATCCATGAAACTTACCAGGTGCTTTTACCAGATGCTACCAAAAACAGAATTTATTGTAGTGTTATTCATGGTCTAAAGCATGCTGTACAAATAACGCTCCTTTACTGCATTCAATTATTTAATCTAACTGTAACTCCCAGTTGGGTCTTGCAATAGAGGCTGAGGTTAGTTTATGGTTTAACCATCAGAGTGGTTAGAAAAAGTTATTCTACAATTAAATCCAGAAATCCAGATTTATTATCTACTTCAGCTGCAGGTTTGTGTCAAAGATATAAGTTAATATTCCATGCTGAATTGCTCTGTATTTAAATTGACTGTATTCAGGCAGAACTTATGTGAATTATTTTGGATTAATTTGGTTTATAATTAGGTTGAACTGGACTGTATTTATTGGGAATTTAATACTTTTGTTTACTTCTCTCTATAAAGTCTTCTAAGATCCATTTTGTTTCTCATTTGAGTGTGTATAAATAAGATGAGTTAAAATGAAAACTCTTCCAAAAACTTCCAAGCAATATTTAAATGAGAATTTTGTGGTTGGACTTTGGAAAGAGAAACCTTTTAAAGACCTATAAAATATAGAAGAAAACTTGATAGGAAAGGAAAAATAGCACAAGAGGCTGTTGAAAACTTTTGCACTGTACTACATAAATACACATAAATTTATACATACGTACAAATACATTCAACTCATACTGAAGATGGATCCTATCAAGATGGATTCATCAATAGGAAATGGGTACGCTGGAATGTTGGGAATTAGGATGGAGAAAATGTGTTTGACTGGCTTCGAGTTTTAAATACTCCTCCAAACTGCAAGAGTAAACAACAGCCTGGTGTTCATAACATAGCATAACATAACAAACAAGGTTGTCTAACACACACACACACACACACACACACACACACACACACACACACACACCACTTGAGAGGCTTTTTAAATCACCAAGCTGGTAAATTGAATTACAGAGAGTCACAGAATTAGTTTCTCTTTCCAAACTCGGACCCCCGGGCCAGCCATTACGGTACAAATTGTTTGCTTCTCTCTCAAAAAATTCCAGTTTTGTTCCTTCATTTTTTTCTCCATTTTTTGTTTCTAAAAATTCCTCCCTTTGGGGATTCTTGCAGTCTCTGCAGATTTTTTGGCTCATAGTTATCCGCAGGTATAAAACAAAAACATAAAGTTTTAAACTTTTTTTCCACACTGAAAAATATCATGTTTGTCTTCATATTACTGAAATGTTTTACAGATGTTAACAAGTTGTTATTAAATTATGTAAAATGTATAAAAGTGTTTCTTTGTAATTAAAGACAAAGATGTGTTTTTCCTCGCTGAAAACATGTGCTAAAGCCCAACAGCAATGAGCACCATTAGTTGAATGTTAGCCTTTTTTCCTTTAATGTATCTGAGTTAATGATTAATTCTGGAGTTTCTGACAAAGCAAATCAAAATGTGAATAAAGGAGAAATTGGAGGTGGCAAGATTTCTAACAGACAATGTTGTCTCCTGAATTAACAGCAGTGGGTCACTTATCTTGTGCAGAAGTTTCAGTTCCCGCTTCCAAGGTCCCTGACACCACGCCTGGCATTTGCATCATAGTGTGAACTAATCATGTCTGTTGGCATGCATATTTGTGTTGCAACCACATTGTGCAGCATTGCATCACTTTGGTTGTGCCTCATTAAAAGCAATGCTTGAAATGGTGCATGACAAAAACTCATCTTAAGCTGACTCTCTGGCTGCTCCAAACTGTTAAGAAGAAAATAGGAAACTCAGAGATGAACCTCCACTCACAGCTGAGTAAGAAGGTGTTTCACAACATTCACTGTACAGGAAGGAAATAGGGCTAATTATTCTGAAGACAGGTTTATAGAAGCATCTAAAGGAACAATTAAACAAAGACAAATAAGTAAAAAACCCAAAAATATGAAACATTTACATACGAACTATTCTTATATTCTGAAGGAATATAAGAATAGTTTGTATGTAATTCTAAATATGATTTAATGTTATTTTTTTCTCTATTGTTCAAACCTATGCCTTTTCAATGAGTGAAAACCTCCACATCCCACATCTAGTGCTCAGTGTTCCTACCATTGCCCCTTTTTTCCTTTGCCCTTTCCTCTGTGGATTGTAACTAGGTCAAATGTGGTGAGTGAATAAATTGAGCAGGAGAGGGCATTGTAGGAGGAATACTGATCATGGTGAAATTGGAGGCAGAACAGCAGGACAGGAGATGCTCAGTTATTGATGCCAAGAAAGAAGCAAATAAATGCTGCTCGGCCTTCCACTTCCTAATTTTCTGTTAGAGTTCCCAAAGCCCTCCTGCTCCCTCTACCTGTTTTGTAATTTACCTTTTTTTAAATTATGTTAGAATAGTGAATACAAATATTGAAATATATTTTTGCTTCTAAACTTGTTAAAACACAGCCCCAAGATAAACCAGAAGACAATGTATTACAATGTATGTGTTTTTATTATGGTTTTTATGAATGCAGTCAGTCCTCATTACTTCTATAACAAGATAGTTGTAGCCAGGTGTTGCTAACTGAATGCATTGTTAAACTGATGATAGTACCTTAACCCACATCTCTTGCACGGTGGTGAAGGGGTGATGATAATTTGGATTTGTTTTGCAGTCACAGTCCCTGAGGTATGAAGAACTATCAGTTGCTTACTGAGGTGTAGATTGGTATTTTCTTTGTAATCTCACTGTATCACCATGGTAACATACTGGAAACAGAACCTTTAAAAGATTTTTGTCTTTATTCTTGATTTCCCAGAATCCTTTTATTGCCGCCAAGGTTACAGCTGAAACATTTTAATGTGCCAAGGCCAATCATTACTTAAGAACGTAATTTGTTCCTTTGTGCCGTTTCTTTAACCTGTAATATTGTTAGCGACCAGATCAGTTATACATTGGCATGGCTGGTGATTTTTCCATGGCTTTAGTGAAGCCAGTCAGTCATTTTCTACCGCTTATTCCATAGTGGGTCATGGGGAAGCTGGTGCCTATCTCCAGCAGTCTACGGGCGAGAGGCGGGGTACACACTGGACAGGTCGCCAGTCCATCACGGGCCGGGTTTTAGTGAAGATTTTTACTTAATTTCTGTTTGGATTTTTCATATTTATGCAAAATTATTGTCTGCTCTGTATCAATGGGAAATTCTTGGGTTGAAACACTGAGTTGATAACCACCATCCTACGCTCCAATAATTTCCCATGTTTAGTTGCTGTCCCACTGTTACTTGTACTACCATATACCATATGATGGTGTATCTAAATAAATTTTTTACAAAGGCTACATCTGAAAATATGAAGGAGACTTTACAAGACATCAAGTCCTAGCACTTCCGTTGAATATCGATGTTGTCTATGGGGCAGCAGTGTTCTGTGTAGTACAAGTGCTTTGTGGTGAAGGCTGCAAAATGTGACCAATACCACAATGCATTCACAAGTGTGTTAAAAGCAAGGGGGAATCGCTTCAGGTTAATGCTGCTGCAGGTTGTTCTATATTTAGTCATGAGGCAGACACCATTTCTTCCCAGCTATATACATTTTGCTTCCGATGTGGTTAAATGACACTGGGTGAGCAGTGTTGCCTTGCAGCAAGAAGGTCCAGGTTTTAAATTCTGAGTGCTGTTCTGCATTGCCTTTGCATGTTCTCCTCATGCATGTGTGGGTTCTCTTATGGTTCTCCGGATTCCTCCTACAGTCCCAAAAACACCGATGTTAGCTTAAATGTTCACTATGTATTGCCCTTCAAAGTGTGTTCAAAGTGTCCAGGGTGTCCCCCATCTCTCACCCAATGTCCGAAGCAATGACTGAATACTGAAAAAGGCACGCATTTGCATAGCTATTAAAATAATTCTTACTGAAAAACGGGAAGACCATCAGAAGCAGCTGTTGCATTGAAGCTCATATTCTTGTGAAAGCCTGTAACATTAAGGTCTTTGAGGCAAGTTCCTTCAGTCTGGACAGAGTGAATGAAACTCTTCTCTGGTCTCATTTTCTCTGGCTCGAGAACATGGATGCTCCACACTCTTTTTTTTCCCCAGCTTGCAAACAGTTGTGATGCAGAAACGCAGGTGAGTTGCCTGAAGTGCCGGTGTCCAAGATCTGATTAGAGAAACATAATATTGGCTGTTATTGCTCCACTTCCTGTTTATGTTGGCACCTTAACATCCCCCAATGGCCTGCATGATGTAAATTGTGTGTAGGGCTGAGAGCATGGCTGCTTATGCCAAGAAGAAAAAAGAGAACTCTTTAACTGAGAAAGTTCAGAGTGCTAATGTGGTGAAATATTATCAGGTGGAATAATGACAAAGAAACTGAGTTAATCTTTATCATTATTATTATTATTATTGGTATTATTGTATTGTTGTTATCATATTCCAACAGGGATGCTAATATACAGTGCCTTGCAGGCTCTATGTCCTTTCAAAACCACAAACCTTGACATGTTTTGTAAGGACTTTATGAAATATACCAACACAAGGTAGTGCAGAATTGCTTAGATGGAAAGACCTGAAAACTGTTGCATGCATTGTATGTAGTCCCTTTATTCCAATTATCTATCACCAGCAGACAGACATGACCAATTAACCTAAAGTACCTGTTTTTAGACTGTTGGAGGAAGCCAGAGTACACAGAGAGAACTAAACCATGCATAGGGAAAACATGCATGTTCCATAAAAGAACCCAAGCTGATATTTTAACCCAGCACTGTCCTGCTGCAACGCAACAGTGCCATGCAGCCACCTTTTTATCCTGATACCTCTGAATAACATCTAGCCAACCACAGTTTACCACAGGCCATGCAGGGGGCATGGCAAATCAATCAATCAATACATTGTCATAACAACAACAGTTAAAGATAACAACGAAATTTGGTGGATCATCATACAACTGCATAGTAAAAGTGTGATGCAAAGTGGTGCAAAATAAATAAATATAACTTTGTAAGGCTTTAGTGATCAGTGCAGACAGATAGTAATACAGCATCTAAGGGCAGGATAGGAGAAGGGAGATACACTGTAAACAGATGTTTAAGGAATGTTAATTGGTTGCAGTATAGAGTTCAGTTATTGTCATGGTGAGATTTGAGATGTGACAATGATGGGTAGGGCAGAGAAAGGGGGAGCTGTCAGTTTAACAGCCTCACAGCCTGAGGATACAGACTGTGAGCCATTCTAGTGGTCTTGACACTTATGGACTTGTACCTTTTACCTGAAGGTAACAGGTGAAACAGGTCATGTGTAAGATGCTATGTTGTTCATTTTTCTCAGGCATGGGGTGGTATAGAAAACATGTGCTGGTATAGGTTCTGATCTCTGGGAGAGTCGTCCTGATGATTTTCCCTGCTGTTTGAACCACCTGCTGGAGAGTCTGCTGGTCAGCCTTAGTGCAGCTGGAGACCCCCACTACCCCACTAGGAATTCATGGGTTAGTACACTTCCAACAGCACAGTTGTAAATGTTTATCATAATCTGCTGAGGAAATTTGGCCTGTTTCAGTTTCCTCAAAAAGAAAAGACATTGTTGCGCCTTTCAAACAGCTGAAGCAATGTTAGTTGGCAAATGCTGAAGTAGGTGCTCTGTTCAGATGAGACCAAAATGCCACTTCTTGTCTTGCATGCAAAATTATATGTGTGGTCAAAAGCTAAGAATGCAAATCAATCTTAGAAGAGATCCTGTATATCTTTAGCTTCCATCAGGACAACAAGCCTACACATGCAGCTGGAGCTACAGTGAAACGGTTTAGGTTGATGCATTTCTGTGGCTCAGTCAAAATCTGCACCTGAATCTACATGAGAACCTAAAAACTGATGTTCATAGAAGCTCTCCATCCAATCTGAGCTTGAGTTTTTTTTTTACAAAAAGGGCGTTTCCTTCCACTTTACATTTATGCTCTAATTCCAACAAGATACATTAAAGTTTGTGCTTTTAATGTGACACATTGTGGAAAAGTTCAAAGGGTTTGAATACATCTGCAAATCACAGTATGAGTTTTAGAGGGTCGAGACCACTTTGAAATAAAACCAAAATCAGACATTAAGCCATAATCTGCCATTAATCCACTGGCAAGTTTATTCCTGCACCTTTTACCACTCTACTCCTTCGTCCTCCACCTGTCTTGTTTTATCTTCTACCTTCTTCTCTGTTTCTCCCTCCACATCTCTTTCCTGCCTTGATTTAGTGGTAAAAGCCTCTGGCATTAACCTGAGTTAGCACCCAATTTAATCCCTCCTCTCTGCTTCGCATCGCTTCCAGAGCCCTTATTTCTTCACTGCCTCCAATAACTTCACTGTGTTCTCCTGCCAGCTTCTTGCTGTATTCTCACCCTATGTTTACCAAATGAGCTGCCCCCCCTTGCAGGAAGACAGAAAGGAAAGGCGCAGCGGTGGACAAAGGCAATAACATCATCCATTGCATGACCTCAGTTTTTTCCCCCACCTTCTACCAAAGCTGGTAAATCTCATGTTTTATTTTATAAATGACTGTAGAACATTTATAAATTAAGCTGTGTTTGTGTTTGCTTCAGTGATTAAAAGCTTAAGCATCATAGCCACAGCAGCATGTTCTTAGCAGCTTCCAAGCCTCTAGGGTTAGCAGCAGGGTTGCTTTGTTTGTAGTCATTCTGTCCTATAGGCTGCTGCATCCAAGGAAAGGACAGGGACCATTTTAGCTCCTCACTGAAAGTTTTAAATAATTAGCCCACAGAACAAGCCACTCCCCCTGCAGGTGAAGCAGAATGCAGATCTGGTTTTCTATCGTACTGTTGGAAAAATGTATATAAGTTATCATTGTTTAGTTTAAACTAGGCTTATGTTTGACTTTCTACTATAGTGAAGATGATTCCTGTGATTGGGTTTAGTGTGGACAAAGGGTTTGTGCAAAGATAAGGAATGTGGTCTGGAGTGGATCACTCTCTGGACATGACATGCTCATACCATATATGGGAATGACTGCTTTTTATGTTTTAATCTCCATAAGAATTGGCTGAACTGATTCCCGCTTTTTGCTTGTAAGAATGTGAGTTGTAAATAAAAGGCTGGTGCAAGGATTTATTCTTTGTGAGAAGGAAGTTGCTGTTTGGCAGAGAACTAGCTCACCCTTGCAAGTCAAACTTACTTGGTTCATCTGTGCCTTATTCATACACTTGTCTGTGTTTATCAGCTTTCTAACTAACATTTCTTTGGTCCTTTGAGCCGGACCGCTAGAAATCTGCGGCCCGGGGCCCAGCGGTGCGTGTGGGGTTCCAGTCTGCGCAGAATCCAGAACGTCCGGAGACCAAAAATCCTGCACAGTGAATTTTGTGTTGGTAACCGCCGAATCGGCCGAGGGGCACCGTGAAGGTGGATCAATGCGTTTCGACAGACAGTGTGAACAAACGTGCAGTTGAGACAGAATCAATTTAAGTATTTAAAAATAAGAATAAATAGGAGTTTTTGAGTTTAGAGGTACTCGTAATTTCCCCTAAGCGGATTCAAAAGCAAACCAGCTCCGTGGAAAAATAAGAATAAAATAGGAGTATTGAGTTTAGAGGTACTCGTAATTTCCCTTAAGGAGATTCAAAAGCAAACCAACTCCATGGAAAAATTCAGAGTTTAAAAAGAAAAGCGTGTAAAAAACAGAAAACCTAATCAAGGTGATTTAGGCCTATAAGTGATTGTGTGTTGGTGCATGTGTCTGTGTAGGTGTCTGCAGAATCACACGGCACTCTCAGTGAGAGAACCTGAAACCTTGCTGGTGTTAACATAAAGTTTTTAACAGCTGAGAGGTGTCGTAAGGAATTCTGATTTGGATATTAGGTGCCATCAAATCTCAGTCTAAAACTCCTGCATTCTCTGAGATTAGAACTCAAAGCGGAAAACCAGATAAAAACTAGGTTTTGATTGAGAAGCCTGTTTTCCGGGAGATGTTGGGGCCCCGTCTGAGGAATTCTGTTAATTTGATGGTACAAGATATGTATAATAAATGCACCTCTGTTATATATTTATATATATATATATATATATATATAAAGAGCGGAGTCTGAATAGTAAATAGGATAAAAGTATATATAATAAAGCAAAGAGAATCAAATAAATAGCGCTAATATAAATTAATAGAAGTAGAACTCGGTTATAAATAATAGTTTTTAATAGATATAAAAATAAAAACTCTTAAAATGGGGAACTGCGTTCGGAAGCAGCCTCCATCAAAAGGAGATGTAGAGTTTATACACTCAAAAGATCCAGATACAGTAAAAAAAATCTTGCTAAATGGTAGAAAGATTATAAGTTTAAAGGACATCTTTCGGTTCCTGCTTGTACCCATTTGGTACAGAGATTACAACAGAAAGGGAAACTTAGGAAAAGGAAAAAACCCAGTCAAACTGAAAAAAAAAATGTTTGGCTTGCTGAAGCTCAAAAAAGAAAGGCAGGGAACGATAAAAAGAGCAAGGAGATTTGTATAGCAGTTGCCAGAGAAGAAGATAATGACATTGATGTAGTAAGGGGGAGGGGCAGGCAGCCACAGCCCCAGCCTGCTGCTGCAGCTGTGAGAGGCCCTGAACCCTCAGCGCCAGTGGGACAAATAACTGAAGAGGCATCACCATATTCACCATTAGTTTTTCTGACTTCACAAACTATGAGAGAGGGATCACCAAATTTAATAACCAGCAGCCCGGTAGCAAAAATACTAGGTGGAGAAAACAGGCAATTAAACTGGATGGCCTCAATGACACTGCTGATGACAGTCCCTATAAACAGCAGTTAGAAAATGCCCTCCAGGCAAATGCTTTACCTGAGATTCGAAACTGGGTCACAAAACATAATATTGATCTACCCACCCGCTCGGTTACCAGTTGGCAGAACTGGGCAATGCATGCTGAAAAGGTGGTTAGTGGAATGCATAAACAACCCCTACTGATACCTTCTATGCGGAAGATGACATATTTTTTGCAGGACCAGTAAGTAGGGGGAGGGGTAGAATGAGAGGAGTTTTCAGAGGAAATGGAGGCCTTATGGGGCGTGGACGGAGGCAAATGAGAGGGAGAGATGACGGAAGAGATGATAGACATTGCAGCAGCATACATGGATAATCTGAGATCCTCTGTATATGCAACAGTATATATCAGTCATCATGAAATATTAATAACTTCAACTACTACAATGTTTAATGATCTGATTGAATATGTGAAACAACTGACTAATATAATAATGACATTTTTCAACAGGTGATGATCATCCAGGTGGGATGCAGTGTTCCTGGGAAATGCAGTTCATTTATTAACAATAAATTTTTCTTCAACAGGTGGAAGCTGTATAAATAACATCACACTGTGTGGAAGTTTTGTTGACTAATCATTGGTTGGATCCATGAGACATTATGTGCACAGACCAAATGACCAAAAACGACCCAAGACCAAAAGACCAAGGTTCTGACTGCCTCATGAACCTCACTGACCTGACAATAATAACCTGACACTTTTCCAGACTGGAAGGACCCAACAGACAGCATCACTTTAAGGTGGACCCCACAAACATCACCTTATTGATCCTTGGTAGATAAAAAAGAATTGAAGCATTCAAAACAGACCTAGTGGAAACAAAAGGGGATATGAGAAAACAATGTGCATTTTAAAAAATATAAAAAGAAAATGATATGGGAATTTTTGTAAATGAAATTGCTCTGATAGAGAAGTAACTAAGTAAAATGTATTTGTACAGGACATTGCAGAAAAGGGCAATTCAAAGTGCTTTACATTATAAAAATACAAAATCCTAAAAACTATCAAGTGGATGTTCATGATAGCAATGGGGGGAAAAGTTGTCAATGTGTGAATGTGTGTGAATGGGAATGATTGATTTCATTAAAGACTGTATTTGAGGGACCTTAAAAGCGCTAATAAAGGTCTGACTTTCTGATCACCATTGCCAAACTTTTACCTCTATAAGGTTTCCAGAATTTTTTTTTTCCAAAATCATATAAAGATAGCAAAGGTTCTACCTGAATTGAAATACTGATAAACATAAGACAGCTCATAGACCAGTCTTTAATTTACAAAATTATTTTATAAACAGAGTAATTAAACTTTTATGTGACCAACATCTGTCCATTTTGTCTGTCTGTTTTTGTGAAATTGTTGTTCTATGTTATTTAAAAACTAGGGTATATGTGCATGATAATAATTAAAGCCTATAAGTGTAAGTATGATCTTCAGCAGTACCATAATTATTAGGTCAATTTTTATGGTGAAACAAAAGAATTTTAACAGATGTTTGGACTTTTTCCAGTCAGGTTCAGAATGATCAAATTAGATTTAAAATTTAACACAAGATGAAATGCTCCTTAACAAAATTACTGGACATAATTACTATTCCTGNCAATTTTTATGGTGAAACAAAAGGATTTTAACAGATGTTTGGACTTTTTCCAGTCAGGTTCAGAATGATCAAATTAGATTTAAAATTTAACACAAGATGAAATGCTCCTTAACAAAATTACTGGACATAATTACTATTCCTGAAACTGAGAAAACTTGAGTTAATTGAAATAAACTTTTGTTACTTGAAATAAATACAAAGTGTAATTAAAAAGGGAAGAACTATAGCTGACTGAAAGTGTACAGGTGTGTTTAAAAAATAAAATTGGGTAAGATAAACTAAGGGTATAAAATATAATATGCTCTTCATTTTTTGTTCATCAAGTTTATTAAGCCTTCTAAACTGATGAGGAGTAAACCAAGCATTATTAAAATAATAGCAACTAACAGAAATAGTGACCTGACTCTTTAATATGAAGCCTTACTGCATTTAAAAAAAAAAAAAGATTAGAACAGATGCATCTAAATAAAGCTAAATTAGAATATTCAGAGTTGCTATAATCTTGCTGATGAATAAAAAAATGTGTTATTGGAACCAGATGATTAAAAAGAGAGCAAAGTTATCATGGCCAAAGAGAAACATTTGCAGGAAAGATCCGATTAAATATTATTTAACCTTGTTTATCGTGACACCATACAGGGTTTATTAACATCTTGGACGGCACATATTATTTATGGAAAGAAATATAAATAAAGGTATAATTGGTAGCACAGTGGAAAAATGCAGAGTTATTACTGAAATTATTAGATGCTGTGCTGTTACCAGCTAAATTAGTTGAGTGTATATGTGAAGGGATTACTAGATGCCCTGAAGGAAAGCTTATATTACTTAAATCAATGTTTCAATGAACTGTGAACCATGTGCAGAGCCATGTCTCAACAGGAGGGTGGTAGTTTACTACATATGGATTTAATAATTAATATAAAAAAAAATATGTTGTGCATCTTGTTTGATATGTCTGAAACATTACCCCCAAGGAAATCTTTCCTTGCAAAGGACCAGATGCTATGACAGTGGCAAAAAGGACTACCCACATTTGGAATTCCAAGAAAGATTTATAGTGATAATGGAATATACATTTTTGTTAACAAAGTCATAGAAGAACTTGGTAAATGTTTCAAGATTGACCTGAAAATATAATGTAGCTATTATCCTATTATAAGGGCAGGGCTGGTAGAGATAACAAATGGGACATTTAAAAGGAAGCTTAGGAAGACAATGGAAGAAAGAGAAAAAATTGGGTTGAATATCTATATATATAGTAAAACTTAATATGAGGATAACCCCATCAGCTCAGGGTGGATTAACACCGTTTGAACTAATACATGGCAGACCTTATTATATTCCTGATCTCCAAAAAGACCTAAAAGTTCCACAACAAGAGGCAACGTTAGCAGATTACATGATGAAGGCATTACAGTTTAAAGACATACAAATTGCTAATAATCTGCCAAATGATGTTTCTGAAGCCCTACAGGTTCCTGGTGATGTGAAAGAAGGTGACTGGGTGCTGATTAAGACCATTAAGAAGAAAACGTGGTCTGATCCAAAGTGGGAGGGTCCATTCCAAGTGTTTTTGACAACTCCTACCGCTGTGAAAATCCAAGAGAGACCTACCTGGATACACAAAGTGCACTGTAAACAGGTGAGCATGTCATTCTTTCTATCCACAGACTAGGAAATGATAAAAACTGACTACAAAGGGGTTGTCGCCATCTCGTGGAGACTTTGTCTCAATGTCAGTGAAGAAACCAACGATCTTTCCTAGCCTTTAGGGGTGAGAGAGAGACTGACAGGTAGATCTAAAGGAAAGATGTTGTTGAAACATTTAATTTTGTTTTTCATGTGTGTCCTGATTGTGTTAATAATATGCCAGATATTTCCAAAATCTCATAATCTCCAGAAATTAAAGAGGTGGATACATGAAGATTTCCATGGAATATTTATACAAGATAAATTACTTGTTTGAGACTAACAGATGGTACCAATATGAAAAATTGTTACCAAGTCCAGAAACATTTCTGGTTGTTATGTATGCACTGAACTTCCTATCTCTTCCAACCAGCCCAGGTTGACAGCTAGACCAGTACCAGTGCCAAGAGATGAGTCTTTTATCAGAAATAGTGTTTCTGGTGTCTGTACCAGTTTCCACGTTGCAATGGGTAATGAAACATTTTACAATTGTGATGTTACAGAATTTAAACAGTTTAATGTTACAACCCCTGTGTCTAATTATGTGGAGTGTCTTGCAGATTCTCATTTTTCTCATTGTGTCGTGGGTACCGGTTCCATCCCAGTGGGGACTATTCCAATGTGCATGTGTAACACAACTTACTATTATTCTTTACACCAAGCTGGACCAGGGGGAAAGGTCCATGACCTAAAGGACACTTATGCAATAGATGGATTTCACTGGATGTGTGGAACTGCCATTTATTTGCAGTTGCCTTTAAGTTGGAGTGATGTACAGGGGTTGGACAATGAAACTGAAACAGCTGGTTTTAGACCACAATAATTTATTAGTATGGTGTAGGGCCTCCTTTTGCGGCCAATACAGCGTCAATTCGTCTTGGGAATGACATATACAA